>JAULUF010000037.1:9665000-9705000 GCA_031834385.1 Semotilus atromaculatus | reverse complement strand
GATTAGTAAGAAAGAAAGATAGATTAGTTAGAAAGAAAAAAGGAAAGAAAGATAGATTAGAAAGAAAGAAAGAAAAAAAGATTAGTGAGAAAGAAAGATAGATTAGTTAGAAAGAAAGAAAGAAAGATTAGTTAGTAAGAAAAAGAAAGATAGATTAGTTAGAAAGAAAGAAAGATAAATTAGTTAGAAAGAAAGAAAGAAAGAAAGAAAGTTAATTAAAAAGAAAGAAAGAAAGATAGATTAGGTAGAAAGAAAGATAGAAAGATAGATAGATTAGTTAGAAAGAAAGAAAGAAAGTTAATTAAAAAGAAAGAAAGAAAGATTAGTTAGAAAGATAGATTAGTTAGAAAGAAAGAAAGAAAAAAAGATTAGTAAGAAAGAAAGATAGATTAGTTAGAAAGAAAGAAAGAAAGAAAGAAAGAAAGAAAGAAAGAAAGAAAGAGAAAGAAAGAAAGAAATATAGATAAGTTAGAAAGAAAGAAAGATAGATTAGTTAGAAAGAAAGAAAGATGGATTAGTTAGAAAGAAAGAAAAAAGATTAGTTAGAAAGAAAGAAAGAAAGATAGATTAGTTAGAAAGAAAAAAGGAAAGAAAGATAGATTAGTAAGAAAGAAAGGAAGAAAGATAGATTAGTGAGATAGATAGATTAGTTAGAAAGAAAGAAAGAAAAAAGATTAGTGAGAAAGAAAGATAGATTAGTTAGAGAGAAAGAAAGATGGATTAGTTAGAAAGAAAGAAAAAAAGATTAGTAAGAAAGAAAGAAAGATAGATTAGTTAGAAAGAAAAAAGGAAAGAAAGATAGATTAGTAAGAAAGAAAGGAAGAAAGATAGATTAGTGAGATAGATAGATTAGTTAGAAAGAAAGAAAGAAAAAAGATTAGTGAGAAAGAAAGATAGATTAGTTAGAAAGAAAGAGATTAGTTAGAAAGAAAAAGAAAGATAGATTAGTTAGAAAGAAAGAAAGATAGATTAGTTAGAAAGAAAGAAAGAAAGAAAGAAAGAAAGAAAGAAAGAAAGAAAGAAAGAAAGAAAGTTCATTAAAAAGAAAAAAATAAATATAGATTAGGTAGAAAGAAAGATAGATAGATTAGTTAGAAAGAAAGAAAGAAAGAAAGTTAATTAAAAAGAAAGAAAGAAAGATTAGTTAGAAGGATAGATTAGTTAGAAAGAAAGAAAGAAAGAAAAAAAGATTAGTAAGAAAGAAAGATAGATTAGTTAGTTAGTTAGAAAGAAAGAAAGAAAGAAAGAAATATAGATAAGTTAGAAAGAAAGAAAGATAGATTAGTTAGAAAGAAAGAAAAAAAAGATTAGTTAGAAAGAAAGAATGAAAGATAGATAGATTAGTTAGAAAAAAAGAAAGAAAAAAAGATTAGAAAGAAAGAAAGATAGATTAGTTAGAAAGAAAAAAGGAAAGAAAGATATATTAGAAAGAAAGAAAGAAAGATAGATTAGTGAGAAAGATAGATTAGTTAGAAAGAAAGAAAGATAGATTAGTTAGAAAGAAAAAGAAAGATAGATTAGTTAGAAAGAAATAAATAAAGTTAATTAAAAAGAAAGAAAGAAAGAAAGATAGATTAGTTAGAAAGAAAGAAAGAAAAAAAGATTAGTAAGAAAGAAAGAAAGATTAGTTAGAAAGAAAGAAAGATAGATTAGTTACAAAGAAAAAGAAAGATAGATTAGTTAGAAAGAAAGAAAGATAGATTGGTTAGAAAGAAAGAAAGAAAGAAAGTTAATTAAAAAGAAACAAAGAAAGAAAGATTAGTTAGAAAGAAAGAAAGAAAAAAATATTAGTAAGAAAGAAAGATAGATTAGTTAGAAAGAAAGAAAGATAGATTAGTAAGAAAGAAAGAAAGATTAGTTAGAAAGAAAGAAAGATAGATTAGTTAGAAAGAAAAAGAAAGATAGATCAGTTAGAAAGAAAGATAGATTAGTTAGAAAGAAAGAAAGAAAGTTAATTAAAAAGAAAGAAAGAAAGTAAGATAGATTAGTTAGAAAGAAAGATAGATTAGAAAGAAAGAAAGATAGATTAGTTAGAAAGAAAGATAGATTAGTTAGAAAGAAAGATAAATTAGTTAGAAAGAAAGATAGTTTAGTTAAAAAACAAAGAAAGAGATTTGTTAGAAAGAAAGATAGATTAGTTAGAAAGATAGATTAGTTAGAAAGAAAGATAGATTAGTTAGAAAGAAAGATAACTTAGTTAGAAATAAAGAAAGATAGATTATTTAAAAAACAAAGAAAGATGGATTTGATAGAAAGAAAGATAGATTAGCTAGAAAGATAGATTAGTTAGAAAAAAGAAAGATAGATTAGTTAGAAAGAAAGAAAGATAAATTAGTTAGAAAGTAAGATAGATTAGTTATAAAGAAAGATAGATTAGTTAGAAAGAAAGAAAGATAGATTAGTTAGAAAGATAGATAGATAAGTTAGAAAGAAAGAAAGAAAGATTAGTTAGAAAGAAAGAAAGATAGATTAGTTAGAAAGATAGATAGATAAGTTAGAAAGAAAGAAAGAAAGATTAGTTAGAAAGAAAGAAAGATAGATTGGTTAGAAAGAAAGAAAGATTAGTTAGAAAGAAAGATAGATAGATTAGTTAGAAAGAAAAAAGATAGATTAGTTAGAAAGAAAGAAAGTAAGAAAGAAAGAAAGAAAGATTGGTTAGAAAGAAAGATAGATTAGTTAGAAAGATAGAAAGAAAGATAGATTAGTTAGAAAGAAAGAAACATAGATTAGTTAGAAAGAAAGAAAGAAAGATAGATTAGTTAGAAAGAAAGAAAGATTAGTTAGTTAGAAAGAAAGAAAGATAGATTAGTTAGAAAGAAAGATAGATTAGTTAGAAAAATAGATAGATAGATAGATTAGTTAGAAAGAAAGATAGATTAGTTAGAAAGATAGATAGATAGATAGATTAGTTAGAAAGAAAGAAAGATAGATTAGTTAGAAAGAAAGATAGATAGATTAGTTAGAAAGAAAGATAGATTAGTTAGAAAGAAAGATAGATTAGTTAGAAAGATAGATAGATAGATAGATAGATAGATTAGTTAGAAAGAAAGAAAGATAGATTAGTTAGAAAGAAAGATAGATAGATTAGTTAGAAAGAAAGAAAGATTAGTTAGAAAGAAAGAAAGATAGATTAGTTAGAAAGAATGAAAAAAGAAAGAAAGAAAGAAAGATTGGTTAGAAAGAAAGATAGATTAGTTAGTAAGAAAGATATAAAGAAAGATGGATTAGTTAGAAAGAAAGAAACATAGATTAGTTAGAAAGAAAGAAAGAAAGAAAGATAGATTAGTTAGAAAGACTAGTTAGTTAGAAAGAAAGAGATAGATTAGTTAGAAAGAAAGATAGATAGATAGATAGATTAGTTAGAAAGAAAGATAGATTAGTTAGAAAGATAGATAGATAAGTTAGAAAGAAAGAAAGAAAGATTAGTTAGAAAGAAAGAAAGATATATTGGTTAGAAAGAAAGAAAGATTAGTTAGAAAGAAAGATAGATAGATTAGTTAGAAAGAAAAAAGATAGATTAGTTAGAAAGAAAGAAAGTAAGAAAGAAAGAAAGAAAGATTGGTTAGAAAGAAAGATAGATTAGTTAGAAAGATAGAAAGAAAGATAGATTAGTTAGAAAGAAAGAAACATAGATTAGTTAGAAAGAAAGAAAGAAAGATAGATTAGTTAGAAAGAAAGAAAGATATATTAGTTAGAAAGAAAGATAGATAGATTAGTTAGAAAAAAAGATAGATTAGTTAGAAAGAAAGAAAGATAGATTAGTTAGAAAGAAACATAGATAGATTAGTTAGAAAGAAAGAAAGATTAGTTAGAAAGAAAGAAAGAATGATAGATTAGTTAGAAAGAAAGATAGATTAGTAAGAAAGAAAGAAAGGAATAAAGAACGATAGATTAGTTAGAAATAAAGATAAAGTAGTTAGAAAGAAAGATAGATAGATTAGTTAGAAAGAAAGATAGATAGATAGATTAGTTAGAAAGAAAGATAGATTATTTAGAAAGAAAGAAAGATAGATTAGTTAGAAAGAAAGAAAGATTAGTTAGAAAGAAAGATAGATTAGTTAGAAAGAAAAAAAGAAAGAAAGAAAGAAAAATTGGTTAGAAAGAAAGATAGATTAGTTTGAAAGATAGAGATTAGTTAGAAAGAAAGAAAAGATTAGTTAGAATGAAAGAAAGATAGATAGATTAGTTAGTTAGAAAGAAAGATAGATAGATTAGTTAGAAAGAAAGAAAGATTAGTTAGAAAGAAAAAAGATAGATTAGTTAGAAAGAAAGAATAAAAGAAAGTAAGAAAGAAAGAATGAAAGATTGGTTAGAAAGAAAGAGATTAGTTAGAAAGATAGATAGATTAGTTAGAAAGAAAGAAAAGTTAGAATGAAAGAAAGATAGAGTAGTTAGAAAGAAAGAAAGATAGATAGATTAGTTAGAAAGAAAGATAGATTAGTTAGAAAGAAAGTAAGGTAGATTAGTTAGAAAGAAAGATAGATTAGTTAGAAAGAAGAAAGATAGATTAGTTAGAAAGAAAGAAAGATTAGTTAGAAAGAAAGAAAGATAGATCAGTTAGCAAGAAAGAAATATTAGTTAGAAAGAAAGAAAGATTAGTTTGAAAGAAAGAAAGATTAGTTTGAAAGAAAGATAGATTAGTAAGAAAGAAAGAAATAAAGAAAGATTAGGTAGAAAGAAAGAAAGATTAGTTAGAAAGAAAGAAAGATAAGTTAGAAAGATAGATAGATAGATAGATAGATAGATAGATAGATAGATAGATAGATAGATAAAGTTCATTAGTACATATAGAATGGTAGTTTAATTGAATCTAGGGCTTCAGGGAGTTTAGATTTGAGTTTTTGTGTTGTTCACTACTGGGCCACCGTAGTCTTGGCTCAATTTGAACTGTTGCAATGAAAGTCAATGGGATTTTTATGATTTTTAATATTAATTTTTAAGAAATCTGAAAGTCAAATCAGTTTGAAAAGATATAGCACACCGAGTCAGAACAGTCTGAAGGTCTGACCCGAGTTTGGAGTTTGTAGAGTTAAAGCTCTAGGACGAGTTAGAGTCAGAATTTTTTGGGTAAGAAAAATAAGAAGAAGAAGAATAACTAGAAAAAGTTCGTCGAGACAAACTTTAAGTTGGCTTGTGAAAGTTTGGACCAATAAGTTTGAAGAAGTTTAAAGAAGTTTAAAGTTGAATTAGTTTATAGTTTAGTAAGAAAGAAAGAAAGATAGATTAGTTAAAAAGAAAGAAAGAAAAAAAGATTAGTAAGAAAGAAAGAAAGATAGATTAGTTAGAAAGAAAGAAAGAAAGAAAGATAGATAGATTAGTTAGAAAGAAAGATAGATTAGTAAGAAAGAAAGAAAGAAAAAAAGATTAGTAAGAAAGAAAGAAAGATAGATTAGTTAGAAAGAAAAAAGGAAAGAAAGATAGATTAGTTAGAAAGAAAGAAAAAAAGATTAGTGAGAAAGAAAGATAGATTAGTTAGAAAGAAAGAAAGAAAGAGATTAGTTAGAAAGAAAAAGAAAGATAGATTAGTTAGAAAGAAAGAAAGATAGATTAGTTAGAAAGAAAGAAAGAAAGAAAGAAAGTTAATTAAAAAGAAAGAAAGAAAGATAGATTAGGTAGAAAGAAAGAAAGATAGAAAGATAGATAGATTAGTTAGAAAGAAAGAAAGAAAGGAAGAAAGTTAATTAAAAAGAAAGAAAGAAAGTTAATTAAAAAGACAGAAAGATAGATTAGTTAGAAAAAAAGAAAGAAAAAAGATTAGTAAGAAAGAAAGAAAGATAGATTAGTTAGAAAGAAAAAAGGAAAGAAAGATAGATTAGTAAGAAAAAAAGAAAGATAAATTAGTAAGAAAGAAAGAAAGATTGATTACTAAGAAAGATAGAAAGATAGATAGATTAGTTAGAAAGAAAGAAAGAAAAAAAGATTAGTGAGAAAGAAAGATAGATTAGTTATAAAGAAAGAAAGAAAGAGATTAGTTAGAAAGAAAAAGAAAGATAGATTAGTCAGAAAGAAAGAAAGATAGATTAGTTAGAAAGAAAAAAGGAAAGAAAGATAGATTAGTTAGAAAGAAAGAAAGAAAGAGATTAGTTAGAAAGAAAAAGAAAGATAGATTAGTTAGAAAGAAAGAAAGATAGATTAGTTAGAAAGAAAGAAAGAAAGAAAGAAAGTTAATTAAAAAGAAAGAAAGAAAGATAGATTAGGTAGAAAGAAAGAAAGATAGAAAGATAGATAGATTAGTTAGAAAGAAAGAAAGAAAGATAGATTAGTTAGAAAAAAAGAAAGAAAAAAGATTAGTAAGAAAGAAAGAAAGATAGATTAGTTAGAAAGAAAAAAGGAAAGAAAGATAGATTAGTAAGAAAAAAAGAAAGATAAATTAGTAAGAAAGAAAGAAAGATTGATTAGTAAGAAAGATAGAAAGATAGATAGATTAGTTAGAAAGAAAGAAAGAAAAAAAGATTAGTGAGAAAGAAAGATAGATTAGTTATAAAGAAAGAAAGAAAGAGATTAGTTAGAAAGAAAAAGAAAGATAGATTAGTCAGAAAGAAAGAAAGATAGATTAGTTATAAAGAAAGAAAGAAAGAAAGAAAGAAAGAAAGAAAGTTAATTAAAAAGAAAGAAAGAAAGATAGATTAGGTAGAAAGAAAGATAGAAAGATAGATAGATTAGTTAGAAAGAAAGAAAGAAAGTTAATTAAAAAGAAAGAAAGAAAGATTAGTTAGAAAGATAGATTAGTTAGAAAGAAAGAAAGAAAAAAAGATTAGTAAGAAAGAAAGATAGATTAGTTAGAAAGAAAGAATGAAAGAAAGAAAGAAAGAAAGAAAGAAAGAAATATAGATAAGTTAGAAAGAAAGAAAGATAGATTAGTTAGAAAGAAAAAAAGATTAGTTAGAAAGAAAGAAAGAAAGATAGATTAGTTAGAAAGAAAAAAGGAAAGAAAGATAGATTAGTAAGAAAGAAAGAAAGATAGATTAGTGAGAAAGATAGATTAGTTAGAAAGAAAGAAAGATTAGTTAGAAAGAAAGAAAGAAAGATAGATTAGTTAGAAAGAAAGAAAGAAAGAGATTAGTTAGAAAGAAAAAGAAAGATAGATTAGTTAGAAAGAAAGAAAGATAGATTAGTTAGAAAGAAAGAAAGAAAGAAAGAAAGAAAGTTAATTAAAAAGAAAGAAAGAAAGATAGATTAGGTAGAAAGAAAGATAGATAGAAAGATAGATAGATTAGTTAGAAAGAAAGAAAAAAAAGAAAGATAGATTAGTTAGAAAGAAAGAAAGATAGATTAGTTAGAAAGAAATAAATAAATAAAGTTAATTAAAAAGAAAGAAAGAAAGAAAGAAAGATAGATTAGTTAGAAAGAAAGAAAGAAAGATAGATTAGTTAGAAAGAAAGATAGATTAGTTAGAAAGAAAGATAAATTAGTTAGAAAGAAAGATAGATTAGTTAAAAAACAAAGAAAGAGATTTGTTAGAAAGAAAGATTAGTTAGAAAGATAGATAGATTAGTTAGAAAGAAAAAAGATAGATTAGTTAGAAAGAATGAAAAAAGAAAGAAAGAAAGAAAGATTGGTTAGAAAGAAAGATAGATTAGTTAGAAAGAAAGATAGAACGAAAGATGGATTAGTTAGAAAGAAAGAAACAGATTAGTTAGAAAGAAAGAAAGAAAGAAAGATTAGTTAGAAAGATTAGTTAGTTAGAAAGAAAAAAAGATAGATTAGTTAGAAAGAAAGAAAGATATATTAGTTAGAAAGAAAGATAGATAGATTAGTTAGAAAGAAAGATAGATTAGTTAGAAAGAAAGATAGATTAGTTAGAAAGAAAGAAAGATAGATTAGTTAGAAAGATAGATCAATTAGTTAGAAAGAAAGATAGATTAGTTAGAAAGAAAGAAAGATAGATTAGTTAGAAAGAAATAAAGAACGATAGATTAGTTAGAAATAAAGATAGATAGATTAGTTAGAAAGAAAAAAGATACATTTGTTAGAATGAAAGAAAGATAGATTAGTTAGAAAGAAAGAAAGAAAGAATGATAGATTGGTTAGTAAGAAAGAAAGAAAGAAAGAAAGAAAGAAAGAACGATAGATTAGTTAGAAAGAAAGATAGATTAGTTAGAAAGAAAGATAGATTAGTTAGAAAGAAAGATAGATAGATTAGTTAGAAAGAAAGAAAGATAGATTAGTTAGAAAGAAAGATAGATAGATTAGTTAGAAAGATTAGTTACAAAGAAAGAAAGATAGATAGATTAGTTAGAAAGAAAGATAGATTATTTAGAAAGAAAGAAAGAAAGAAAGATAGATTAGTTAGAAAGAAAGAAAGAAAGATTAGTTAGAAAGAAAGAGATAGATTAGTTAGAAAGAAAAAAGATAGATTAGTTAGAAAGAAAGAAAAAAGAAAGTAAGAAAGAAAGTAAGTAAGATTGGTTAGAAAGAAAGATAGATTAGTTAGAAAGACAGAAAGATTAGTTAGAATGAAAGAAAGATAGAGTAGTTAGAAAGAAAGAAAGATAGATAGATTAGTTAGAAAGAAAGAAAGATAGATTAGTTAGAAAGAAAGAATGAAAGAAAGAAAGAAAGAAAGAAAGAAAGAAAGAAAGAAAGAAATATAGATAAGTTAGAAAGAAAGAAAGATAGATTAGTTAGAAAGAAAGAAAAAAAGATTAGTTAGAAAGAAAGAAAGATAGATTAGTTAGAAAGAAAAAAGGAAAGAAAGATAGATTAGTAAGAAAGAAAGAAAGATAGATTAGTGAGAAAGATAGATTAGTTAGAAAGAAAGAAAGAAAAAAAGATTAGTGAGAAAGAAAGATAGATTAGTTAGAAAGAAAGAAAGAAAGAGATTAGTTAGAAAGAAAAAGAAAGATAGATTAGTTAGAAAGAAAGAAAGATAGATTAGTTAGAAAGAAAGAAAGAAAGTTAATTAAAAAGAAAGAAAGAAAGATAGATTAGGTAGAAAGAAAGATAGATAGAAAGATAGATAGATTAGTTAGAAAGAAAGAAAGAAAGTTAATTAAAAAGAAAGAAAGAAAGATTAGTTAGAAAGATAGATTAGTTAGAAAGAAAGAAAGAAAAATGATTAGTAAGAAAGAAAGATAGATTAGTTAGAAAGACAGAAAGAAAGAAAGAAATATAGATAAGTTAGAAAGAAAGAAAGATAGATTAGTTAGAAAGAAAGAAAAAAAGATTAGTTAGAAAGAAAGAAAGAAAGATAGATTAGTGAGATAGATAGATTAGTTAGAAAGAAAGAAAAAAAAGAAAGATAGATTAGTTATAAAGAAAGAAAGATAGATTAGTTAGAAATAAATAAATAAATAAAGTTAATTAAAAAGAAAGAAAGAAAGAAAGAAAGATAGATTAGTTAGAAAGAAAGAAAGATAGATTAGTTAGAAAGAAAGATAGATTAGTTAGAAAGAAAGATAAATTAGTTAGAAAGAAAGATTAGTTAGAAAGATAGATAGATTAGTTAGAAAGAAAAAAGATAGATTAGTTAGAAAGAATGAAAAAAGAAAGAAAGAAAGAAAGATTGGTTAGAAAGAAAGATAGATTAGTTAGAAAGAAAGATAGAAAGAAAGATGGATTAGTTAGAAAGAAAGAAACATTAGTTAGAAAGAAAGAAAGAAAGATTAGTTAGAAAGATTAGTTAGTTAGAAAGAAAGAAAGATAGAGTAGTTAGAAAGAAAGAAAGATATATTAGTTAGAAAGAAAGAAAGATATATTAGTTAGAAAGAAAGATAGATAGATTAGTTAGAAAGAAAGATAGATTAGTTAGAAAGAAAGATAGATTAGTTAGAAAGAAAGAAAGATAGATTAGTTAGAAAGATAGATCAATTAGTTAGAAAGAAAGATAGATTAGTTAGAAAGAAAGAAAGATAGATTAGTTAGAAAGAAATAAAGAACGATAGATTAGTTAGAAATAAAGATAGATAGATTAGTTAGAAAGAAAAAAGATACATTTGTTAGAATGAAAGAAAGATAGATTAGTTAGAAAGAAAGAAAGAAAGAATGATAGATTGGTTAGTAAGAAAGAAAGAAAGAAAGAAAGAAAGAACGATAGATTAGTTAGAAAGAAAGATAGATTAGTTAGAAAGAAAGATAGATTAGTTAGAAAGAAAGATAGATAGATTAGTTAGAAAGAAAGAAAGATAGATTAGTTAGAAAGAAAGATAGATAGATTAGTTAGAAAGATTAGTTACAAAGAAAGAAAGAAAGATAGATAGATTAGTTAGAAAGAAAGATAGATTATTTAGAAAGAAAGAAAGAAAGAAAGATAGATTAGTTAGAAAGAAAGAAAGAAAGATTAGTTAGAAAGAAAGAGATAGATTAGTTAGAAAGAAAAAAGATAGATTAGTTAGAAAGAAAGAAAAAAGAAAGTAAGAAAGAAAGTAAGTAAGATTGGTTAGAAAGAAAGATAGATTAGTTAGAAAGACAGAAAGATTAGTTAGAATGAAAGAAAGATAGAGTAGTTAGAAAGAAAGAAAGATAGATAGATTAGTTAGAAAGAAAGAAAGATAGATTAGTTAGAAAGAAAGAAAGAAAGATTAGTTAGAAAGAAAGAAAGATAGATTAGTTAGAAAGAAAGAAAGATTAGTTAGAAAGAAAAAGATAGATTAGTTAGAAAGAAAGAAAGATAGATTAGTTAGAAAGAAAAAAAAATAGATTAGTTGGAAAGAAAGAAAGAAAGAAAGAAAGAAAGAAAGAAAGATTGGTTAGAAAGAAAGAAAGATAGATTAGTTAGAAAGAAAGAAAGAAAGAAAGAAAGAAAGAAAGAAAGATAGATTAGTTAGAAAGAAAGAAAGAAACATTAGTTAGAAAGAAAGATAGATTAGTTAGAAAGAAAGAAAGATAGATTAGTTAGAAAGAAAGATAGATAGATTAGTTAGAAAGAAAGATAGATTAGTTAGAAAGAAAGAAAGATAGCTTAGTTAGAATAAAAGATGGATCAGTTAGAAAGAAAGATTAGTAAGAAAGACAGAAAGATTAGTAAGAAAGAAAGAAGGAAAGAAAGATGGATTATTTAGAATTAAAGATGGATCAGTTAGAAAGAAAGAAAGACAGAAAGAAAGATGGATTAGTTAGAAAGAAAGAAATATGGATTAGTTAGAAAGAAGAAAGAATGAAAGAAAGAAAGAAAGAAAGAAAGAAAGAAAGAAAGAAAGAAAGGAGGAGAGAAAGAAAGATGGATTAGTTAGAATGAAAGATGGATCAGTTAGAAAGAAAGATTAGTAAGAAAGATAGAAAGAAAGATGGATTAGTTAGAAAGACAGAAATATGGATTAGTTAGAAAGAAGAAAGAATGAAAGAAAGAAAGAAAGAAAGAACAAAAGAAAAAAGAAAGAAAGATGGATCAGTTAGAAAAAAAGATTAGTAAGAAAGAAAGGAAGAAATATGGATTAGTTGGAAAGAAACATTAGTAAGAAAGAAAGAAAGATGGATTAGTTAGAAAGAAAAAAATAAAGATGGATTAGTTAGAAAGAAAGATAGATTAGTTAGAAAGAAAGAATGATGGATTAGTTAGAAAGAAAGGAAGATAGATTAGTAAGAAAGAAAGAAAGAAAGAAAGAAAGATAGATTAGTTAGAAGGAAAGAAAGAAATATTAGTTAGAAAGAAAGATATATTAGTAAGAAAGATAGATTAGTAAGAAAGAAAGAAAGAAAAGAAAAAAAGATGGTTTAGTTAGAAAGAAAGATAGATTAGTAAGAAAGAAAGAATGATGGATTAGTTAGAAAGAAAGAAAGATGGATTTGTTAGAAAGAAAGAGAAAGAAAGAAAGAAAGATATATTAGTTAGAAAGAAAGATAGATTAGTTAGAAAGAAAGAAGGAAAGATAGATTAGTTAGAAAGAAAGATTAGTTAGAAAGAAAGATATGTTAGTTAGAAAGAAAGAAAGATTAGTTAGAAAGAAAGAAAGATAGATTAGTTAGAAAGAAAGAAAGATTAATTAGAAAAAAGAAAGAAAGAAAGATTAGTTAGAAAGAAAGAAAGAAAGATTAGTTAGAAAAAGGAAAGAAAGAAAGATTAGTTAGAAAGAAAGAAAAAAGATTAGTTAGAAGGAAAGAAAGAAAGATTAGTTAGAAAGAAAGAAAGAAAGATAGAAAGAAAGATTAGTTAGAAAGAAAGAAAAATTACTTAGAAAAAAAGAAAGAAAGAAAGGAAGATTAGTTTGAAAAAAAAGAAAGATTAGGTAGAAAGAAAGAAAGAAAGATTAGTTGGAAAGAAAGAAAGATTAGTAAGAAAGAAAGAAAGATTAGTTAGAGAGAAAGAAAGAAAGAAAGAAAGAAAGAAAGAAAGAAAGAAAGAAAGAAAGAAAGAAAGAAGGAAAGAAAGAAAGAAGGAAAAATATTAGTTAGAAAGAAAGAAAGAAAAAAGATTAGTTAGAAAGAAAAAAGATTAGTTAGAAAGAAAAAAGATTAGTTAGAAACAAAAAATATTAGTTAGAAAGAAAGATTGGTTAGAAAAAAGTAAGAAAGAAAGATTAGTTAGAAAAAAGAAAGAAAGATAAGTTAGAAAGAAAGATTAGTTAGAAAGAAAATTTGTTAGAAAGAAAGTAAGAAAAAAGATTAGTTAGAAAGAAATTAAGAAAAAAAGATTAGTTAGAAAGAAAGAAAGATTAGTTAGAAAAAAGAAAGAAAGATTCGTTTGAAAAAAGAAAGAAAGAAAGAAAGATTTGTTTGAAAAAAGAAAGAAAGATAGATAGATAAGTTAGAAAGAAAGAAAGATAGATTAGTTAGAAAGAAAGATAGATAGATTAGTTAGAAAGAAAGATAGATTAGTTAGAAAGAAAGAAAGATAGATTAGTTAGAAAGAAAGAAAGATAGATTAGTTAGAAAGAAAGAAAGAACGATAGATTAGTTAGAAATAAAGAAAGATAGATAGATAGATTAGTTAGAAAGAAAGAAAGAAAGAAAGATTAGTTAAATCGTGAGAAAGAATGATAGATTGGTTAGAAAGAAAGATAGATTAGTAAGAAAGGAAGAAAGAACGATAGATAAGTTAGAAAGAAAGATAGATTAGTTAGAAAGAAAGATAGATAGATTTGTTAGAAAGAAAGTTAGATAGATTTGCTAGAAAGAAAGAAAGATTAGTTCGAAAGAAAGAAAGATTAGTTAGAAAGAAAGAAAGAAAGATATATTAGTTAGAAAGAAAGATAGATAGATTAGTTAGAAAGAAAGATAGATTAGTTAGAAAGAAAGAAAGATAGATTAGTTAGAAAGAAAGAAAGATAGATTAGTTAGAAAGAAAGAAAGAACGATAGATTAGTTAGAAATAAAGAAAGATGATAGATTAGTTAGAAATAAAGAAAGATAGATAGATAAGTTAGAAAGAAAGAAAGAAAGATTAGTTACAAAGAAAGAAAGAATGATAGATTGGTTAGAAAGAAAGAAAGATTAGTTAGAAAGAAAGATAGATTAGTTAGAAAGAAAAAAGATAGATTAGTTAGAAAGAAAGAAAGAAAGAAAGAAAGAAAGCAAGATAGATTAGTTAGAAAGATTAGTTAGTTAGAAAGAAAGAAAGATAGATTAGTTAGAAAGAAATATAGATAGATAGATAGATTAGTTAGAAAGAAAGAAAGATAGATTAGTTAGAAAGAAAGAAAGAAAGATATATTAGTTAGAAAGAAAGATAGATAGATTAGTTAGAAAGAAAGATAGATTAGTTAGAAAGAAAGAAAGATAGATTAGTTAGAAAGATAGATAGATAAGTTAGAAAGAAAGAAAGAAAGAAAGATTAGTTAGAAAGAAAGAAAGATAGATTGGTTAGAAAGAAAGAAAGATTAGTTAGAAAGAAAGATAGATAGATTAGTTAGAAAGAAAAAAGATAGATTAGTTAGAAAGAAAGAAAGTAAGAAAGAAAGAAAGAAAGATTGGTTAGAAAGAAAGATAGATTAGTTAGAAAGATAGAAAGAAAGATAGATTAGTTAGAAAGAAAGAAACATAGATTAGTTAGAAAGAAAGAAAGAAAGATAGATTAGTTAGAAAGAAAGAAAGATTAGTTAGTTAGAAAGAAAGAAAGATAGATTAGTTAGAAAGAAAGATAGATTAGTTAGAAAGAAAGAAAGATAGATTAGTTAGAAAGAAAGATAGATTAGTTAGAAAGATAGATAGATAGATAGATTAGTTAGAAAGAAAGAAAGATAGATTAGTTAGAAAGAAAGATAGATAGATTAGTTAGAAAGAAAGATAGATTAGTTAGAAAGAAAGAAAGATAGATTAGTTAGAAAGAATGAAAAAAGAAAGAAAGAAAGAAAGATTGGTTAGAAAGAAAGATAGATTAGTTAGTAAGAAAGATATAAAGAAAGATGGATTAGTTAGAAAGAAAGAAACATAGATTAGTTAGAAAGAAAGAAAGAAAGAAAGATAGATTAGTTAGAAAGACTAGTTAGTTAGAAAGAAAGAGATAGATTAGTTAGAAAGAAAGATAGATAGATAGATAGATTAGTTAGAAAGAAAGAAAGATATATTAGTTAGAAAGAAAGATAGATAGATTAGTTAGAAAAAAAAGATAGACTAGTTAGAAAGAAAGAAAGATAGATTAGTTAGAAAGAAAGATAGATAGATTAGTTAGAAAGAAAGAAAGATTAGTTAGAAAGAAAGAAAGAATGATAGATTGGTTAGAAAGAAAGAAAGATAGATTAGTAAGAAAGAAAGAAAGGAATAAAGAACGATAGATTAGTTAGAAATAAAGATAAAGTAGTTAGAAAGAAAGATAGATAGATTAGTTAGAAAGAAAGATAGATAGATAGATTAGTTAGAAAGAAAGATAGATTATTTAGAAAGAAAGAAAGATAGATTAGTTAGAAAGAAAGAAAGATTAGTTAGAAAGAAAGAAAGATTAGTTAGAAAGAAAGATAGATAGATTAGTTAGAAAGAAAAAAAGAAAGAAAGAAAGAAAGAAAGAAAAATTGGTTAGAAAGAAAGATAGATTAGTTTGAAAGATAGAGATTAGTTAGAAAGAAAGAAAAGATTAGTTAGAATGAAAGATAGATAGATTAGTTAGAAAGAAAGAAAGATAGATAGATTAGTTAGAAAGAAAGAAAGATTAGTTAGAAAGAAAAAAGATAGATTAGTTAGAAAGAAAGAATAAAAGAAAGTAAGAAAGAAAGAATGAAAGATTGGTTAGAAAGAAAGAGATTAGTTAGAAAGATAGATAGATTAGTTAGAAAGAAAGAAAAGTTAGAATGAAAGAAAGATAGAGTAGTTAGAAAGAAAGAAAGATAGATAGATTAGTTAGAAAGAAAGATAGATTAGTTAGAAAGAAAGTAAGGTAGATTAGTTAGAAAGAAAGATAGATTAGTTAGAAAGAAGAAAGATAGATTAGTTAGAAAGAAAGAAAGATTAGTTAGAAAGAAAGAAAGATAGATCAGTTAGCAAGAAAGAAATATTAGTTAGAAAGAAAGAAAGATTAGTTTGAAAGAAAGAAAGATTAGTTTGAAAGAAAGATAGATTAGTAAGAAAGAAAGAAATAAAGAAAGATTAGGTAGAAAGAAAGAAAGATTAGTTAGAAAGATAGATAGATTAGTTAGAAAGAAAGAAAAGTTAGAATGAAAGAAAGATAGAGTAGTTAGAAAGAAAGAAAGATAGATAGATTAGTTAGAAAGAAAGATAGATTAGTTAGAAAGAAAGAAAAGTTAGAATGAAAGAAAGATAGAGTAGTTAGAAAGAAAGAAAGATAGATAGATTAGTTAGAAAGAAAGATAGATTAGTTAGAAAGAAAGTAAGGTAGATTAGTTAGAAAGAAAGATAGATTAGTTAGAAAGAAGAAAGATAGATTAGTTAGAAAGAAAGAAAGATTAGTTAGAAAGAAAGAAAGATAGATCAGTTAGCAAGAAAGAAATATTAGTTAGAAAGAAAGAAAGATTAGTTTGAAAGAAAGAAAGATTAGTTTGAAAGAAAGATAGATTAGTAAGAAAGAAAGAAATAAAGAAAGATTAGGTAGAAAGAAAGAAAGATTAGTTAGAAAGAAAGAAAGATAAGTTAGAAAGATAGATAGATAGATAGATAGATAGATAGATAGATAGATAGATATATAGATAGATAGATAGATAGATAGATAGATAGATAGATAGATAGATAGATAGATAGATAGATAGATAAAGTTCATTAGTACATATAGAATGGTAGTTTAATTGAATCTAGGGCTTCAGGGAGTTTAGATTTGAGTTTTTGTGTTGTTCACTACTGGGCCACCGTAGTCTTGGCTCAATTTGAACTGTTGCAATGAAAGTCAATGGGATTTTTATGATTTTTAATATTAATTTTTAAGAAATCTGAAAGTCAAATCAGTTTGAAAAGATATAGCACACCGAGTCAGAACAGTCTGAAGGTCTGACCCGAGTTTGGAGTTTGTAGAGTTAAAGCTCTAGGACGAGTTAGAGTCAGAATTTTTTGGGTAAGAAAAATAAGAAGAAGAAGAAGAAGAAGAATAATAACTAGAAAAAGTTCGTCGAGACAAACTTTAAGTTGGCTTGTGAAAGTTTGGACCAATAAGTTTGAAGAAGTTTAAAGAAGTTTAAAGTTTAATTAGTTTATAGTTTAGTAAGAAAGAAAGAAAGATAGATTAGTTCAAAAGAAAGAAAGAAAAAAAGATTAGTAAGAAAGAAAGAAAGATAGATTAGTTAGAAAGAAAGAAAGAAAGAAAGAAAGAAAGATAGATAGATTAGTTAGAAAGAAAGATAGATTAGTAAGAAAGAAAGAAAGAAAGAAATATAGATAAGTTAGAAAGAAAGAAAGATATATTAGTTAGAAAAAAGGAAAGAAAAAAAGATTAGTAAGAAAGAAAGAAAGATATATTAGTTAGAAAAAAGGAAAGAAAAAAAGATTAGTAAGAAAGAAAGAAAGATAGATTAGTTAGAAAGAAAAAAGGAAAGAAAGATAGATTAGTAAGAAAGAAAGAAAGAAAGATAAATTAGTAAGAAAGAAAAAAGATTGATTAGTAAGAAAGATAGAAAGATAGATAGATTAGTTAGAAAGAAAGAAAAAAAGATTAGTGAGAAAGAAAGATAGATTAGTTAGAAAGAAAGAAAGAAAGAGATTAGTTAGAAAGAAAAAGAAAGATAGATTAGTTAGAAAGAAAGAAAGATAGATTAGTTAGAAAGAAAGAAAGAAAGAAAGTTAATTAAAAAGAAAGAAAGAAAGATAGATTAGGTAGAAAGAAAGATAGAAAGATAGATAGATTAGTTAGAAAGAAAGAAAGAAAGATAGATAGATTAGTTAGAAAGAAAGAAAAAAAGATTAGTTAGAAAGAAAGAAAGAAAGATAGATTAGTTAGAAAAAAAGAAAGAAAAAAGATTAGTAAGAAAGAAAGAAAGATAGATTAGTTAGAAAGAAAAAAGGAAAGAAAGATAGATTAGTAAGAAAGAAAGAAAGAAAGATAAATTAGTAAGAAAGAAAGAAAGATTGATTAGTAAGAAAGATAGAAAGATAGATAGATTAGTTAGAAAGAAAGAAAGAAAAAAAGATTAGTGAGAAAGAAAGATAGATTAGTTATAAAGAAAGAAAGAGATTAGTTAGAAAGAAAAAGAAAGATAGATTAGTTAGAAAGAAAGAAAGATAGATTAGTTATAAAGAAAGAAAGAAAGAAAGAAAGAAAGTTAATTAAAAAGAAAGAAAGATAGATTAGGTAGAAAGAAAGATAGAAAGATAGATAGATTAGTTATAAAGAAAGAAAGAAAGTTAATTAAAAAGAAAGAAAGAAAGATTAGTTAGAAAGATAGATGAGTAAGAAAGAAAGAAAGAAAAAAAGATGAGTAAGAAAGAAAGATAGATTAGTTAGAAAGAAAGAAAGAATGAAAGAAAGAAAGAAAGAAAGAAAGAAAGAAAGAAAGAAATATAGATAAGTTAGAAAGAAAGAAAGATAGATTAGTTAGAAAGAAAGAAAAAAAGATTAGTTAGAAAGAAAGAAAGAAAGATAGATTAGTTAGAAAAAAAAGAAAGAAAAAAAGATTAGTAAGAAAGAAAGAAAGATAGATTAGTTAGAAAGAAAAAAGGAAAGAAAGATAGATTAGTAAGAAAGAAAGAAAGAAAGATAGATTAGTGAGAAAGATAGATTAGTTAGAAAGAAAGAAAGAAAAAAAGATTAGTGAGAAAGAAAGATAGATTAGTTAGAAAGAAAGAAAGAAAGAGATTAGTTAGAAAGAAAAAGAAAGATAGATTAGTTAGAAAGAAAGAAAGATAGATAGTTTAGTTAGAAAGAAAGAAAAATAGATTTGTTAGAATAAAAGATAGATTAGTTAAAAAGAAAGAAAGATAGATAGATTAGTTAGAAAGAAAAAAGATAGATTAGTTAGAAAGAAAGAAAGAGATTTGTTAGAATGAAGGAAAGATAGATTAGTTGGAAAGAAAGAAAGATAGATAGATTAGTTAGAAAGAAAGATAGATTAGTCAAAACGAAAAGATGGATTAGTTAGAAAGAAAGAAAAATAGATTTGTTAGCATAAAAGATAGATTAGTTAAAAAGAAAGAAAGATAGATAGATTAGTTAGAAAGAAAGTTAGATTAGTTAGAAAGAAAGAAAGATAGATTAGAAAGAAAGATAGATAGATAGATTAGTTAGAAAGAAAGATAAATAGATTAGTTAGAAAGAAAGAAAGAAAGATAGATTAGTTAGTTAGAAAGAAAGATAGATTAGTTAGAAAGAAAGATAGATTAGTTAGAATGAAAGAAAGATAGAGTAGTTAAAAAGAAAGAAAGATAGATTAGTTAGCAAGAAAGATAGATTAGTTAGAATGAAAGAAAGATAGAGTAGTTAGAAAGAAAGAAAGATTAGTTAGAAAGAAAGATAGATTAGTTAGAAAGAAAGATAGATAGATTAGTTAGAAAGAAAGATAGATTAGTTAGAATGAAAGAAAGATAGAGTAGTTAGAAAGAAAGAAAGATAGATTAGAAAGAAAGAAAGTTCGATTAGTTAGAAAGAAAGAAAGAAAGATAGATTAGAAAGAAAGATAGATAGATAGATAGATAGATTAGTTAGAAAGATAAATAGATTAGTTAGAAAGAAAGAAAGAAAGATAGATTAGTTAGTTAGAAAGAAAGTTAGATTAGTTAGAAAGAAAGATAGATTAGTTAGAATGAAAGAAAGATAGAGTAGTTAGAAAGAAAGAAAGATAGATTAGTTAGAAAGAAAGATAGATAAGTTAGAAAGAAAGATAGATAGATTAGTTAGAAAGAAAGATAGATTAGTTAGAAAGAAAGATAGATTAGTTAGAATGAAAGAAAGATAGAGTAGTTAGAAAGAAAGAAAGATAGATTAGTTAGAAAGAAAGATAGATTAGTTAGAATGAAAGAAAGATAGAGTAGTTAAAAAGAAAGAAAGATAGATTAGTTAGCAAGAAAGATAGATTAGTTAGAATGAAAGAAAGATAGAGTAGTTAGAAAGAAAGAAAGATTAGTTAGAAAGAAAGATAGATTAGTTAGAAAGAAAGATAGATAGATTAGTTAGAAAGAAAGATAGATTAGTTAGAATGAAAGAAAGATAGAGTAGTTAGAAAGAAAGAAAGATAGATTAGTTAGAAAGAAAGTTCGATTAGTTAGAAAGAAAGAAAGAAAGATAGATTAGAAAGAAAGATAGATAGATAGATAGATAGATAGATTAGTTAGAAAGAAAGATAAATAGATTTGTTAGAAAGAAAGAAAGAAAGATAGATTAGTTAGTTAGAAAGAAAGTTAGATTAGTTAGAAAGAAAGATAGATTAGTTAGAATGAAAGAAAGATTGAGTAGTTAGAAAGAAAGAAAGATAGATTAGTTAGAAAGAAAGATAGATAAGTTAGAAAGAAAGATATATAGATTAGTTAGAAAGAAAGATAGATTAGTTAGAAAGAAAGATAGATTAGTTAGAATGAAAGAAAGATAGAGTAGTTAGAAAGAAAGAAAGATTAGTTAGAAAGAAAGATAGATTAGTTAGAAAGAAAGATAGATTAGTTAGAAAGAAAGATAGATTAGTTAGAATGAAAGAAAGATAGAGTAGTTAGAAAGAAAGAAAGAAAGATTAGTTAGAAAGAAAGAAAAAAGATTAGTTAGAAAGAAAAAAGATTATTTAGAAAGAAAGATTAGTTAGAAAGAAAGAAAGATTAGTTAGAAAAAAAGAAAAAAGAAAGAAAGAAAGGAAGATTAGTTTGAAAAAAGAAAGAAAGATAGGTAGAAAGAAAGAAAGAAGAAAGAAAGATTAGTTGGAAAGAAAGAAAGATTAGTAAGAAAGAAAGAAAGATTAGTTAGAGAGAAAGAAAGAAAGAAAGAAAGAAAGAAAGAAAGAAAGAAAAAAGATTAGTTAGAAAGAAAGAAAGAAAAAAGATTAGTTAGAAAGAAAGAAAGAGAAAAGAAAAAAGATTAGTTAGAAAGAAAGACATATTAGGTAGAAAGAAAGAATGTTTAGGTAGAAAGAAAGATTAGTTAGAAAGAAAGAAAAATTACTTAGAAAAAAAGAAAGAAAGAAAGAAAGGAAGATTAGTTTGAAAAAAGAAAGATTAGTAAGAAAGAAAGAAAGATTAGTTAGAAAGAAAGAAAGAAAGAAAGAAAGAAAGAAAGAAAGAAAGAAAGAAAAAAGATTTGTTAGAAAGAAAGAAAGAAAGAAAAAAGATTAGTTAGAAAGAAAGAAAGAAAAAAGAAAGAAAAGAAAAAAGATTAATTAGAAAGAAAGGTAAGAAAGAAAGAAAGAAAGATTAGTTGGAAAGAAATAAAGATTAGTAAGAAAGAAAGAAAGATTTGTTAGAAAGAAAGAAAGAAAGAAAGAAAGAAAGAAAGAAAGAAAGAAAGAAAGAAAAAAGATTAGTTAGAAAAAAAGAAAGAAAAAAGAAAGAAAAGAAAAAAGATTAATTAGAAAGAAAGGTAAGAAAGAAAGAAAGAAAGATTAGTTGGAAAGAAATAAAGATTAGTAAGAAAGAAAAAAAGATTAGTTAGAAAGAAAGAAAGAAAGAAAGAAAGAAAGAAAGAAAAAAGATTAGTTAGAAAGAAAGAAAGAAAAAAGATTAGTGAGAAAGAAAGATAGATTAGTTAGAGAGAAAGAAAGATGGATTAGTTAGAAAGAAAGAAAAAAAGATTAGTAAGAAAGAAAGAAAGATAGATTAGTTAGAAAGAAAAAAGGAAAGAAAGATAGATTAGTAAGAAAGAAAGGAAGAAAGATAGATTAGTGAGATAGATAGATTAGTTAGAAAGAAAGAAAGAAAAAAGATTAGTGAGAAAGAAAGATAGATTAGTTAGAAAGAAAGAGATTAGTTAGAAAGAAAAAGAAAGATAGATGAGTTAGAAAGAAAGAAAGATAGATTAGTTAGAAAGAAAGAAAGAAAGAAAGAAAGTTAATTAAAAAGAAAAAAAGAAATATAGATTAGGTAGAAAGAAAGATAGATAGATTAGTTAGAAAGAAAGAAAGAAAGAAAGAAAGTTAATTAAAAAGAAAGAAAGAAAGATTAGTTAGAAGGATAGATTAGTTAGAAAGAAAGAAAGAAAGAAAAAAAGATTAGTAAGAAAGAAAGATAGATTAGTTAGTTAGAAAGAAAGAAAGAAAGAAAGAAAGAAATATAGATAAGTTAGAAAGAAAGAAAGATAGATTAGTTAGAAAGAAAGAAAAAAAAGATTAGTTAGAAAGAAAGAATGAAAGATAGATAGATTAGTTAGAAAAAAAGAAAGAAAAAAAGATTAGTAAGAAAGAAAGAAAGATAGATTAGTTAGAAAGAAAAAAGGAAAGAAAGATATATTAGAAAGAAAGAAAGAAAGATTAGTTAGAAAGAAAGAAAGATAGATTAGTTACAAAGAAAAAGAAAGATAGATTAGTAAGAAAGAAAGATAGATTGGTTAGAAAGAAAGAAAGAAAGAAAGTTAATTAAAAAGAAAGAAAGAAAGAAAGATTAGTTAGAAAGATAGATTAGTTAGAAAGAAAGAAAGAAAAAAATATTAGTAAGAAAGAAAGATAGATTAGTTAGAAAGAAAGAAAGAAAGATAGATTAGTAAGAAAGAAAGAAAGATTAGTTAGAAAGAAAGAAAGATTAGTTAGAAAGAAAAAGAAAGATAGATCAGTTAGAAAGAAAGAAAGATAGATTAGTTAGAAAGAAAGAAAGAAAGAAAGTTAATTAAAAAGAAAGAAAGTAAGATAGATTAGTTAGAAAGAAAGAAAGATAGATTAGAAAGAAAGAAAGATAGATTAGTTAGAAAGAAAGATAGATTAGTTAGAAAGAAAGATAAATTAGTTAGAAAGAAAGATAGATTAGTTAAAAAACAAAGAAAGAGATTTGTTAGAAAGAAAGATAGATTAGTTAGAAAGATAGATTAGTTAGAAAGAAAGATAGATTAGTTAGAAAGAAAGATAACTTAGTTCGAAATAAAGATAGATTATTTAAAAAACAAAGAAAGATGGATTTGATAGAAAAATAGATTAGCTAGAAAGATAGATTAGTTAGAAAAAAAGAAAGATAGATTAGTTAGAAAGAAAGAAAGATAAATTAGTTAGAAAGTAAGATAGATTAGTTAGAAAGAAAGATAGATTAGTTAGAAAGAAAGAAAGAAAGATTAGTTAGAAAGATAGATAGATTAGTTAGAAAGAAAAAAGATAGATTAGTTAGAAAGAAAGAAAGTAAGAAAGAAAGAAAGAAAGATTGGTTAGAAAGAAAGATAGATTAGTTAGAAAGATAGAAAGAAAGATAGATTAGTTAGAAAGAAAGAAACATAGATTAGTTAGAAAGAAAGAAAGAAAGAAAGATAGATTAGTTAGAAAGAAAGAAAGATTAGTTAGTTAGAAAGAAAGAAAGATAGATTAGTTAGAAAGAAAGATAGATTAGTTAGAAAGATAGATAGATATATAGATTAGTTAGAAAGAAAGAAAGATAGATTAGTTAGAAAGAAAGATAGATTAGTTAGAAAGAAAGATAGATTAGTTAGAAAGATAGATAGATAGATTAGTTAGAAAGAAAGAAAGATAGATTAGTTAGAAAGAAAGATAGATAGATTAGTTAGAAAGAAAGATAGATTAGTTAGAAAGAAAGAAAGATAGATTAGTTAGAAAGAATGAAAAAAGAAAGAAAGAAAGAAAGATTGGTTAGAAAGAAAGATAGATTAGTTAGTAAGAAAGATATAAAGAAAGATGGATTAGTTAGAAAGAAAGAAACATAGATTAGTTAGAAAGAAAGAAAGAAAGAAAGATACATTAGTTAGAAAGACTAGTTAGTTAGAAAGAAAGAGATAGATTAGTTAGAAAGAAAGATAGATAGATAGATAGATTAGTTAGAAAGAAAGAAAGATAGATTAGTTAGAAAGAAAGAAAGATATATTAGTTAGAAAGAAAGATAGATAGATTAGTTAGAAAAAAAAGATAGATTAGTTAGAAAGAAAGAAAGATAGATTAGTTAGAAAGAAAGATAGATAGATTAGTTAGAAAGAAAGAAAGATTAGTTAGAAAGAAAGAAAGAATGATAGATTGGTTAGAAAGAAAGAAAGATAGATTAGTAAGAAAGAAAGAAAGGAATAAAGAACGATAGATTAGTTAGAAATAAAGATAAAGTAGTTAGAAAGAAAGATAGATAGATTAGTTAGAAAGAAAGATAGATAGATAGATTAGTTAGAAAGAAAGATAGATTATTTAGAAAGAAAGAAAGATAGATTAGTTAGAAAGAAAGAAAGATTAGTTAGAAAGAAAGAAAGATTAGTTAGAAAGAAAGATAGATAGATTAGTTAGAAAGAAAAAAAGAAAGAAAGAAAGAAAGAAAGAAAAATTGGTTAGAAAGAAAGATAGATTAGTTTGAAAGATAGAGATTAGTTAGAAAGAAAAGATTAGTTAGAATGAAAGAAAGATAGATAGATTAGTTAGAAAGAAAGAAAAAAGATAGATTAGTTAGAAAGAAAGAATAAAAGAAAGTAAGAAAGAAAGAATGAAAGATTGGTTAGAAAGAAAGAGATTAGTTAGAAAGATAGATAGATTAGTTAGAAAGAAAGAAAAGTTAGAATGAAAGAAAGATAGAGTAGTTAGAAAGAAAGAAAGATAGATAGATTAGTTAGAAAGAAAGATAGATTAGTTAGAAAGAAAGTAAGGTAGATTAGTTAGAAAAAAAGATAGATTAGTTAGAAAGAAAGAAAGATTAGTTAGAAAGAAAGAAAGATAGATCAGTTAGCAAGAAAGAAATATTAGTTAGAAAGAAAGAAAGATTAGTTTGAAAGAAAGAAAGATTAGTTTGAAAGAAAGATAGATTAGTAAGAAAAAGAAATAAAGAAAGATTAGGTAGAAAGAAAGAAAGATTAGTTAGAAAGAAAGAAAGATAAGTTAGAAAGATAGATAGATAGATATATAGATAGATAGATAGATAGATAGATAGATAGATAGATAGATAAAGTTCATTAGTACATATAGAATGGTAGTTTAATTGAATCTAGGGCTTCAGGGAGTTTAGATTTGAGTTTTTGTGTTGTTCACTACTGGGCCACCGTAGTCTTGGCTCAATTTGAACTGTTGCAATGAAAGTCAATGGGATTTTTATGATTTTTAATATTAATTTTTAAGAAATCTGAAAGTCAAATCAGTTTGAAAAGATATAGCACACCGAGTCAGAACAGTCTGAAGGTCTGACCCGAGTTTGGAGTTTGTAGAGTTAAAGCTCTAGGACGAGTTAGAGTCAGAATTTTTTGGGTAAGAAAAATAAGAAGAAGAAGAAGAAGAAGAACTAGAAAAAGTTCGTCGAGACAAACTTTAAGTTGGCTTGTGAAAGTTTGGACCAATAAGTTTGAAGAAGTTTAAAGAAGTTTAAAGTTTAATTAGTTTATAGTTTAGTAAGAAAGAAAGACAGATAGATTAGTTAGAAAGAAAGAAAGATAGATTAGAAAGAAAGAAAGATAGATTAGTTAGAAAGAAAGAAAGAAAGAAAGAAAGAAAGAAAGAGAAAGAAAGAAAGAAATATAGATAAGTTAGAAAGAAAGAAAGATAGATTAGTTAGAAAGAAAGAAAGATGGATTAGTTAGAAATAAAGAAAAAAGATTAGTTAGAAAGAAAGAAAGAAAGAAAGAGATTAGTTAGAAAGAAAAAGATAGATTAGTTAGAAAGAAAAAGAAAGATAGATTAGTTAGAAAGAAAGAAAAAAATATTAGTAAGAAAGAAAGATAGATTAGTTAGAAAGAAAAAGAAAGATAGATCAGTTAGAAAGAAAGAAAGAAAGATAGATTAGTTAGAAAGAAAGAAAGATAGATTAGAAAGAAAGAAAGATAGATTAGAAAGAAAGAAAGAAAGAAAGAAAGAAAGAAAGAGAAAGAAAGAAATATAGATAAGTTAGAAAGAAAGAAAGATAGATTAGTTAGAAAGAAAGAAAGATGGATTAGTTAGAAATAAAGAAAAAAGATTAGTTAGAAAGAAAGAAAGAAAGAAAGAGATTAGTTAGAAAGAAAAAGATAGATTAGTTAGAAAGAAAGAAAGATAGATTAGTTAGAAAGAAAGAAAGAAAGAAAGAAAGAAAGAAAGAAAGAGATTAGTTAGAAAGAAAAAGAAAGATAGATTAGTTAGAAAGAAAGAAAGATAGATTAGTTAGAAAGAAAGAAAGAAAGAAAGAAAAAGAAAGAAAGAAAGTTAATTAAAAAGAAAGAAAGAAAGATTAGTTAGAAAGATAGATTAGTTAGAAAGAAAGAAAGAAAGAAAGATTAGTTAGAAAGAAAGAAACAGATTAGTTAGAAAAAAGAAAGAAAAAAAGATTAGTAAGAAAGAAAGATAGATTAGTTAGAAAGAAAAAAGGAAAGAAAGATAGATTAGTAAGGAAGAAAGAAAGAAAAAAGATTAGTGAGAAAGAAAGATAGATTAGTTAGAAAGAAAGAAAGAAAGAAAGATTAGTTAGTAAGAAAAAGAAAGATAGATTAGTTAGAAAGAAAGAAAGAAAGAAAGAAAGAAAGAAAGTTAATTAAAAAGAAAGAAAGAAAGATAGATTAGGTAGAAAGAAAGATAGAAAGATAGATAGATTAGTTAGAAAGAAAGAAAGAAAGTTAATTAAAAAGAAAGAAAGAAAGATTAGTTAGAAATAGATTAGTTAGAAAGAAAGAAAGAAAAAAAGATTAGTAAGAAAGAAAGATAGATTAGTTAGAAAGAAAGAAAGAAAGAAAGAGAAAGAAAGAAAGAAATATAGATAAGTTAGAAAGAAAGAAAGATAGATTAGTTAGAAAGAAAGAAAGAAAGATAGATTAGTTAGAAAGAAAAAAGGAAAGAAAGATAGATTAGTAAGAAAGAAAGGAAGAAAGATAGATTAGTGAGATAGATAGATTAGTTAGAAAGAAAGAAAGAAAAAAGATTAGTGAGAAAGAAAGATAGATTAGTTAGAGAGAAAGAAAGATGGATTAGTTAGAAAGAAAAAAGGAAAGAAAGATAGATTAGTTAGAAAGAAAAAAGGAAAGAAAGATAGATTAGTAAGAAAGAAAGATAGATTAGTGAGATAGATAGATTAGTTAGAAAGAAAGAAAGAAAAAAGATTAGTGAGAAAGAAAGATAGATTAGTTAGAAAGAAAGAAAGAAAGAAAGTTAATTAAAAAGAAAGAAAGAAAGATTAGTTAGAAGGATAGATTAGTTAGAAAGAAAGAAAGAAAGAAAAAAAGATTAGTAAGAAAGAAAGATAGATTAGTTAGTTAGAAAGAAAGAAAGAAAGAAAAAAAGATTAGTAAGAAAGAAAGATAGATTAGTTAGAAAGAAAGAAAAAAAGATTAGTTAGAAAGAAAGAATGAAAGAGATAGATTAGTTAGAAAAAAAGAAAGAAAAAAAGATTAGTAAGAAAGAAAGAAAGATAGATTAGTTAGAAAGAAAAAAGGAAAGAAAGATATATTAGTAAGAAAGAAAGAAAGAAAGATAGATTAGTGAGAAAGATAGATTAGTTAGAAAGAAAGAAAGAAAGATAGATTAGTTAGAAAGAAAAAGAAAGATAGATTAGTTAGAAAGAAAGATAGATTAGTTAGAAAGAAAGAAAGAAATAAAGTTAATTAAAAAGAAAGAAAGAAAGAAAGATAGATAGATTAGTTAGAAAGAAAGAAAGAAAAAAAGATTAGTAAGAAAGAAAGAAAGATTAGTTAGAAAGAAAGAAAGATAGATTAGTTACAAAGAAAAAGAAAGATAGATTAGTTAGAAAGAAAGAAAGATAGATTGGTTAGAAAAAAAGAAAGAAAGTTAATTAAAAAGAAAGAAAGAAAGAAAGATTAGTTAGAAAGATAGATTAGTTAGAAAGAAAGAAAGAAAAAAATATTAGTAAGAAAGAAAGATAGATTAGTTAGAAAGAAAGAAAGATAGATTGGTTAGAAAGAAAGAAAGAAAGAAAGTTAATTAAAAAGAAAGAAAGAAAGAAAGATTAGTTAGAAAGCTAGATTAGTTAGAAAGAAAGAAAGAAAAAAATATTAGTAAGAAAGAAAGATAGATTAGTTAGAAAGAAAGAAAGAAAGATAGATTAGTAAGAAAGAAAGAAAGATTAGTTAGAAAGAAAGAAAGATAGATTGGTTAGAAAGAAAGAAAGAAAGTTCATTAAAAAGAAAGAAAGATTAGTTAGAAAGATAGATTAGTTAGAAAGAAAGAAAGAAAAAAATATTAGTAAGAAAGAAAGAAAGATAGATTAGTTAGAAAGAAAAAAGGAAAGAAAGATAGATTAGTAAGAAAGAAAAAAGGAAAGAAAGATAGATAGATTAGTAAGAAAGAAAGGAAGAAAGAGATTAGTGAGATAGATAGATTAGTTAGAAAGAAAGAAAGAAAAAAGATTAGTGAGAAAGAAAGATAGATTAGTTAGAAAGAAAGAAAGATAGATTAGTTAGAAAGAAAGAAAGATAGATAGATTAGTTAGAAAGAAAGAAAGATTAGTTAGAAAGAAAAAAGATAGATTAGTTAGAAAGAAAGAATAAAAGAAAGTAAGAAAGAAAGAATGAAAGATTGGTTAGAAAGATTAGTTAGAAAGAAAGAATAAAAGAAAGTAAGAAAGAAAGAATGAAAGATTGGTTAGAAAGAAAGAGATTAGTTAGAAAGATAGATAGATTAGTTAGAAAGAAAGAAAAGTTAGAATGAAAGAAAGATAGATAGATTAGTTAGAAAGAAAGTAAGGTAGATTAGTTAGAAAGAAAGATAGATTAGTTAGAAAGAAGAAAGATAGATTAGTTAGAAAGAAAGAAAGATTAGTTAGAAAGAAAGAAAGATAGATCAGTTAGCAAGAAAGAAATATTAGTTAGAAAGAAAGAAAGATTAGTTTGAAAGAAAGAAAGATTAGTTTGAAAGAAAGAAAGATAGATTAGTAAGAAAGAAAGAAATAAAGAAAGATTAGGTAGAAAGAAAGAAAGATTAGTTAGAAAGAAAGAAAGATAAGTTAGAAAGATAGATAGATAGATAGATAGATAGATAAAGTTCATTAGTACATATAGAATGGTAGTTTAATTGAATCTAGGGAGTTTAGATTTGAGTTGTGTTGTTCACTACTGGGCCACCGTAGTCTTGGCTCAATTTGAACTGTTGCAATGAAAGTCAATGGGATTTTTATGATTTTTAATATTAATTTTTAAGAAATCTGAAAGTCAAATCAGTTTGAAAAGATATAGCACACCGAGTCAGAACAGTCTGAAGGTCTGACCCGAGTTTGGAGTTTGTAGAGTTAAAGCTCTAGGACGAGTTAGAGTCAGAATTTTTTGGGTAAGAAAAATAATAAGAAGAAGAACTAGAAAAAGTTCGTCGAGACAAACTTTAAGTTGGCTTGTGAAAGTTTGGACCAATAAGTTTGAAGAAGTTTAAAGTTTAAATTAGTTTAAAGTTTAATTAGTTTATAGTTCAGTAAGAAAGAAAGAAAGATAGATTAGTTAGAAAGAAAGAAAGAAAAAAAGATTAGTAAGAAAGAAAGAAAGATAGATTAGTTAGAAAGAAAGAAAGAAAGAAAGAAAGAAAGATAGATTAGTTAGAAATAAAAAAATAAAAAAAGATTAGTAAGAAAGAAAGATAGATTAGTTAGAAAGAAAGAAAGATAGATTAGTAAGAAAGAAAGAAAGATAGATTAGTAAGAAAGAAAGAAAGAAAAAAAAATAGTAAGAAAGAAAGAAAGATAGATTAGTAAGAAAGAGAAAGAAAGATAGATTAGTTAGAAATAAAAAAATAAAAAAAGATTAGTAAGAAAGAAAGATAGATTAGTTAGAAAGAAAGAAGGAAAGAAAGATAGATTAGTAAGAAAGAAAAAAAGATACATTAGTAAGAGAAAGATTGATTAGTAAGAAAGATAGATAGATTAGTTAGAAAGAGAGAAAAAAGATTAGTAAGAAAGAAAGATAGATTAGTAAGAAAGAAAGAAAGATAGATTAGTTAGAAAGAAAGAAAGATAGATTAGTAAGAAAGAAAGAAAGATTAGTAAGAAAGAAAGAAAGAAAAGATTAGTAAGAAAGAAAGAAAGATAGATTAGTTAGAAAGAAAGAAAAAAGATTAGTAAGAAAGAAAGAAAAAAAGATTAGTAAGAAAGAAAGATAGATTAGTTAGAAAGAAAGAAAGAAAAAAGATTAGTAAGAAAGAAAGAAAAAAAGATTAGTAAGAAAGAAAGAAAGATAGATTAGTAAGAAAGAAAGAAAGAAAAAAAGATTAGCAAGAAAGAAAGAAAGAAAGATAGATTAGTTAGAAAGAAAGAAAAAAAGATTAGTAAGAAAGAAAGAAAGAAAGAAAAAAAGATTAGTAAGAAAGAAAGATAGATTAGTTAGAAAGAAAGAAAAAAGATTAGTAAGAAAGAAAGAAAGATAGATTAGTAAGAAAGAAAGAAAGAAAAAAGATTAGCAAGAAAGAAAGAAAGAAAGATAGATTAGTTAGAAAGAAAGAAAAAAAAGATTAGTAAGAAAGAAAGAAAGAAAGAAAGAAAAAAAGATTAGTAAGAAAGAAAGATAGATTAGTTAGAAAGAAAGAAAGAAAAAAGATTAGTAAGAAAGAAAGAAAAAAAGATTAGTAAGAAAGAAAGAAAGATAGATTAGTAAGAAAGAAAGAAAGAAAAAAAGATTAGCAAGAATGAAAGAAAGAAAGAAAGATAGATTAGTTAGAAAGAAAGAATAAAAAGATTAGTAAGAAAGAAAGAAAGAAAGAAAAAAAGATTAGTAAGAAAGAAAGATAGATTAGTTAGAAAGAAAGAAAGAAAAAAGATTAGTAAGAAAGAAAGAAAAAAAGATTAGTAAGAAAGAAAGAAAGATAGATTAGTAAGAAAGAAAGAAAGAAAAAAAGATTAGTAAGAAAGAAAGAAAGATAGATTAGTAAGAAAGAAAGATAGAAAAAAAGATTAGTAAGAAAGAAAGAAAGATAGATTAGTAAGACAGAAAGAAAGAAAAAAAGATTAGTAAGAATGAAAGAAAGATAGATTAGTAAGAAAGAAAGAAAGATAGATTAGTAAGAAAGAAAGAAAGAAAAAAAGATTAGTAAGAATGAAAGAAAGATAGATTAGTAAGAAAGAAAGAAAGATAGATTAGTAAGAAAGAAAGAAAGAAAAAAAGATTAGTAAGAAAGAAAGAAAGATAGATTAGTAAGAAAGAAAGAAAGAAAAAAGATTAGCAAGAAAGAAAGAAAGAAAGATAGATTAGTTAGAAAGAAAGATAGATAGATTAGTTAGAAAGAAAGATAGATTAGTTAGAATGAAAGAAAGATAGAGTAGTTAGAAAGAAAGAAAGATAGATTAGTTAGAAAGAAAGTTCGATTAGTTAGAAAGAAAGAAAGATAGATTAGAAAGAAAGATAGATAGATAGATAGATTAGTTAGAAAGAAAGATAAATAGATTTGTTAGAAAGAAAGAAAGAAAGATAGATTAGTTAGTTAGAAAGAAAGTTAGATTAGTTAGAAAGAAAGATAGATTAGTTAGAATGAAAGAAAGATAGAGTAGTTAGAAAGAAAGAAAGATAGATTAGTTAGAAAGAAAGATAGATAAGTTAGAAAGAAAGATATATAGATTAGTTAGAAAGAAAGATAGATTAGTTAGAAAGAAAGATAGATTAGTTAGAATGAAAGAAAGATAGAGTAGTTAGAAAGAAAGAAAGATTAGTTAGAAAGAAAGATAGATTAGTTAGAAAGAAAGATAGATTAGTTAGAAAGAAAGATAGATTAGTTAGAAAGAAAGAAAGAAAAAAGATTAGTAAGAAAGAAAGAAAAAAAGATTAGTAAGAAAGAAAGAAAGATAGATTAGTAAGAAAGAAAGAAAGAAAGAAAGATTAGCAAGAAAGAAAGAAAGAAAGATAGATTAGTTAGAAAGAAAGAAAAAAAAGATTAGTAAGAAAGAAAGAAAAAAAGATTAGTAAGAAAGAAAGATAGATTAGTTAGAAAGAAAGAAAAAAGATTAGTAAGAAAGAAAGAAAGATAGATTAGTAAGAAAGAAAGAAAGAAAAAAGATTAGCAAGAAAGAAAGAAAGAAAGAAAGATAGATTAGTTAGAAAGAAAGAAAAAAAAGATTAGTAAGAAAGAAAGAAAGAAAGAAAAAAAGATTAGTAAGAAAGAAAGATAGATTAGTTAGAAAGAAAGAAAGAAAAAAGATTAGTAAGAAAGAAAGAAAAAAAGATTAGTAAGAAAGAAAGAAAGATAGATTAGTAAGAAAGAAAGAAAGAAAAAAGATTAGCAAGAAAGAAAGAAAGAAAGAAAGATAGATTAGTTAGAAAGAAAGAAAAAAAAGATTAGTAAGAAAGAAAGAAAGAAAGAAAGAAAAAAAGATTAATAAGAAAGAAAGATAGATTAGTTAGAAAGAAAGAAAGAAAAAAGATTAGTAAGAAAGAAAGAAAAAAAGATTAGTAAGAAAGAAAGAAAGATAGATTAGTAAGAAAGAAAGAAAGAAAAAAAGATTAGTAAGAAAGAAAGAAAGATAGATTAGTTAGAAAGAAAGAAAGAAAAAAAGATTAGTAAGAAAGAAAGATAGATTAGTAAGAAAGAAAGATAGAAAAAAAGATTAGTAAGAAATAAAGAAAGATAGATTAGTAAGACAGAAAGAAAGAAAAAAAGATTAGTAAGAATGAAAGAAAGATAGATTAGTAAGAAAGAAAGAAAGATAGATTAGTAAGAAAGAAAGAAAGAAAAAAAGATTAGTAAGAATGAAAGAAAGATAGATTAGTAAGAAAGAAAGAAAGATAGATTAGTAAGAAAGAAAGAAAGAAAAAAAGATTAGTAAGAAAGAAAGAAAGATAGATTAGTAAGAAAGAAAGAAAGAAAAAAGATTAGCAAGAAAGAAAGAAAGAAAGATAGATTAGTTAGAAAGAAAGATAGATAGATTAGTTAGAAAGAAAGATAGATTAGTTAGAATGAAAGAAAGATAGAGTAGTTAGAAAGAAAGAAAGATAGATTAGTTAGAAAGAAAGTTCGATTAGTTAGAAAGAAAGAAAGATAGATTAGAAAGAAAGATAGATAGATAGATAGATTAGTTAGAAAGAAAGATAAATAGATTTGTTAGAAAGAAAGAAAGATAGATTAGTTAGTTAGAAAGAAAGTTAGATTAGTTAGAAAGAAAGATAGATTAGTTAGAATGAAAGAAAGATAGAGTAGTTAGAAAGAAAGAAAGATAGATTAGTTAGAAAGAAAGATAGATAAGTTAGAAAGAAAGATATATAGATTAGTTAGAAAGAAAGATAGATTAGTTAGAAAGAAAGATAGATTAGTTAGAATGAAAGAAAGATAGAGTAGTTAGAAAGAAAGAAAGATTAGTTAGAAAGAAAGATAGATTAGTTAGAAAGAAAGATAGATTAGTTAGAAAGAAAGATAGATTAGTTAGAAAGAAAGATAGATTAGTTAGAATGAAAGAAAGATAGAGTAGTTAGAAAGAAAGAAAGATAGATTAGTTAGAAAGAAAGATAGATTAGTTAGAATGAAAGAAAGATAGAGTAGTTAGAAAGAAAAAAGATAGATCAGTTAGAAAGAAAGATAGATTAGTTAGAAAGAAAAAAGATAGATTAGTTAGAATGAAAGAAAAAATAGATTAGTTAGAAAGAAAGAAAGAAAGAGATGTATAGATAGAAAGAGAGATAGATAGTTGAAAGAGATAGATGGATAGATAGATAGATAGATAGATAGATAGATAGATAGATAGATAGATAGATAGATAGATAGATAGATAGATAGATAATAAGTTTATTAGTACATATAGAATGGTAGTTTAATTGAGTCTAGGGCTTCAGGGAGTTTAGATTTGAGTTTATTTGGTGTCCACTGCTGGGCCACCGTAGTCTTGGCTCAATTTGAACTGTTGCAATGAAAGTCAATGGGATTTTTATGATTTTTCATATTAATTTTTAAGAAATCTGAAAGTCAAATCAGTTTGAAAAGATATAGCACGCCGAGTCAGAACAGTCTGAAGGTCTGACCCGAGTTTGGAGTTTGTAGAGTTAAAGCTCTAGGACGAGTTAGAGTCAGAATTTTTTGGGTAAGAAAAATAAGAAGAAGAAGAATAACTAGAAAAAGTTCGTCGAGACAAACTTTAAGTTGGCTTGTGAAAGTTTGGACCAATAAGTTTGAAGAAGTTTAAAGAAGTTTAAAGTTTAATTAGTTTATAGTTTAGTAAGAAAGAAAGAAAGATAGATTAGTTAGAAAGAAAGAAAAAAAGATTAGTAAGAAAGAAAGAAAGATAGATTAGTTAGAAAGAAAGAAAGAAAGATAGATTAGTTAGAAAGAAAGATAGATTAGTAAGAAAGAAAGAAAGAAAGAAATATAGATAAGTTAGAAAGAAAGAAAGAAAAAAAGATTAGTTAGAAAGAAAGAAAGAAAGATAGATTAGTTAGAAAAAAGAAAGAAAAAAAGATTAGTAAGAAAGAAAGAAAGATAGATTAGTTAGAAAGAAAGAAAGAGATTAGTTAGAAAGAAAGATAGATTAGTAAGAAAGAAAGAAAGAAAGAAATATAGATAAGTTAGAAAGAAAGAAAGATAGATTAGTTAGAAAGAAAGAAAGAAAAAAAGATTAGTAAGAAAGAAAGAAAGAAAGATAAATTAGTAAGAAAGAAAGAAAGATTGATTAGTAAGAAAGATAGAAAGATAGATAGATTAGTTAGAAAGAAAGAAAAAAAGGTTAGTGAGAAAGAAAGAAAGAAAGAAAGATAGATTAGTTAGAAAGAAAGAAAGAAAGAAAGATTAGTTAGAAAGAAAAAAGGAAAGAAAGATAGATTAGTAAGAAAGAAAGAAAGAAAGATAAATTAGTTAGAAAGAAAGAAAGATTGATTAGTAAGAAAGATAGAAAGATAGATAGATTAGTTAGAAAGAAAGAAAGAAAAAGAGATTAGTGAGAAAGAAAGATAGATTAGTTAGAAAGAAAGAAAGAAAGAAAGTTAATTAAAAAGAAAGAAAGAAAGATAGATTAGGTAGAAAGAAAGATAGAAAGATAGATAGATTAGTTAGAAAGAAAAAGAAAGATAGTTTTTATTTAGAAAGAAAGAAAGATAGATTAGTTAGAAAGAAAGAAAGAAAGAAAGAAAGAAAGAAAGAAAGTTAATTAAAAAGAAAGAAAGAAAGATAGATTAGGTAGAAAGAAAGATAGAAAGATAGATAGATAGATTAGTTAGAAAGAAAGAAAGAAAGTTAATTAAAGAGAAAGAAAGAAAGATTAGTTAGAAAGATAGATTAGTTAGAAAGAAAGAAAGAAAAAAAGATTAGTAAGAAAGAAAGATAGATTAGTTAGAAAGAAAGAAAGAAAGAAAGAAAGAAAGAAAGAAAGAAAGAAAGAGAAAGAAAGAAAGAAATATAGATAAGTTAGAAAGAAAGAAAGATAGATTAGTTAGAAAGAAAGAAAGATGGATTAGTTAGAAAGAAAGAAAAAAGATTAGTTAGAAAGAAAGAAAGAAAGATAGATTAGTTAGAAAGAAAGAAAGAAAGAAAGAGATTAGTTAGAAAGAAAAAGAAAGATAGATTAGTTAGAAAGAAAGAAAGATAGATTAGTTAGAAAGAAAGAAAGAAAGAAAGAAAGTTAATTAAAAAGAAAGAAAGATTAGTTAGAAAGATAGATTAGTTAGAAAGAAAGAAAGAAAAAAAGATTAGTAAGAAAGAAAGAAAGAAAGAAAGATAGATTAGTTAGAAAGAAAGAAAAAAAGATTAGTTAGAAAGAAAGAAACATAGATTAGTTAGAAAAAAGAAAGAAAAAAAGATTAGTAAGAAAGAAAGATAGATTAGTTAGAAAGAAAGAAAGATTAGTTAGTAAGAAAAAGAAAGATAGATTAGTTAGAAAGAAAGAAAGATAAATTAGTTAGAAAGAAAGAAAGAAAGAAAGAAAGAAAGAAAGTTAATTAAAAAGAAAGAAAGAAAGATAGATTAGGTAGAAAGAAAGATAGAAAGATAGATAGATTAGTTAGAAAGAAAGAAAGAAAGTTAATTAAAAAGAAAGAAAGAAAGATTAGTTAGAAAGATAGATTAGTTAGAAAGAAAGAAAGAAAAAAAGATTAGTAAGAAAGAAAGATAGATTAGTTAGAAAGAAAGAAAGAAAGAAAGAAAGAAAGAAAGAAAGAAAGAAAGAGAAAGAAAGAAATATAGATAAGTTAGAAAGAAAGAAAGATAGATTAGTTAGAAAGAAAGAAAGATGGATTAGTTAGAAAGAAAGAAAAAAGATTAGTTAGAAAGAAAGAAAGAACGATAGATTAGTTAGAAAGAAAAAAGGAAAGAAAGATAGATTAGTAAGAAAGAAAGGAAGAAAGATAGATTAGTGAGATAGATAGATTAGTTAGAAAGAAAGAAAGAAAAAAGATTAGTGAGAAAGAAAGATAGATTAGTTAGAGAGAAAGAAAGATGGATTAGTTAGAAAGAAAGAAAAAAAGATTAGTAAGAAAGAAAGAAAGATAGATTAGTTAGAAAGAAAAAAGGAAAGAAAGATAGATTAGTAAGAAAGAAAGGAAGAAAGATAGATTAGTGAGATAGATAGATTAGTTAGAAAGAAAGAAAGAAAAAAGATTAGTGAGAAAGAAAGATAGATTAGTTAGAAAGAAAGAGATTAGTTAGAAAGAAAAAGAAAGATAGATTAGTTAGAAAGAAAGAAAGATAGATTAGTTAGAAAGAAAGAAAGAAAGAAAGAAAGTTAATTAAAAAGAAAAAAAGAAATATAGATTAGGTAGAAAGAAAGATAGATAGATTAGTTAGAAAGAAAGAAAGAAAGAAAGAAAGTTAATTAAAAAGAAAGAAAGAAAGATTAGTTAGAAGGATAGATTAGTTAGAAAGAAAGAAAGAAAGAAAAAAAGATTAGTAAGAAAGAAAGATAGATTAGTTAGTTAGAAAGAAAGAAAGAAAGAAAGAAATATAGATAAGTTAGAAAGAAAGATAGATTAGTTAGAAAGAAAGAAAAAAAAGATTAGTTAGAAAGAAAGAATGAAAGATAGATAGATTAGTTAGAAAAAAAGAAAGAAAAAAAGATTAGTAAGAAAGAAAGAAAGATAGATTAGTTAGAAAGAAAAAAGGAAAGAAAGATATATTAGTAAGAAAGAAAGAAAGAAAGATAGATTAGTGAGAAAGATAGATTAGTTAGAAAGAAAGAAAGAAAGATAGATTAGTTAGAAAGAAAAAGAAAGATAGATTAGTTAGAAAGAAAGATAGATTAGTTAGAAAGAAAGAAATAAATAAAGTTAATTAAAAAGAAAGAAAGATAGATAGATTAGTTAGAAAGAAAGAAAGAAAAAAAGATTAGTAAGAAAGAAAGAAAGATAGATTAGTTACAAAGAAAAAGAAAGATAGATTAGTTAGAAAGAAAGAAAGATAGATTGGTTAGAAAGAAAGAAAGAAAGAAAGTTAATTAAAAAGAAAGAAAGAAAGAAAGATTAGTTAGAAAGATAGATTAGTTAGAAAGAAAGAAAGAAAAAAATATTAGTAAGAAAGAAAGATAGATTAGTTAGAAAGAAAAAGAAAGATAGATTAGTTAGAAAGAAAGATAGATTAGTTAGAAAGAAAGAAATAAATAAAGTTAATTAAAAAGAAAGAAAGAAAGAAAGATAGATAGATTAGTTAGAAAGAAAGAAAGAAAAAAAGATTAGTAAGAAAGAAAGAAAGATAGATTAGTTACAAAGAAAAAGAAAGATAGATTAGTTAGAAAGAAAGAAAGATAGATTGGTTAGAAAGAAAGAAAGAAAGAAAGTTAATTAAAAAGAAAGAAAGAAAGAAAGATTAGTTAGAAAGATAGATTAGTTAGAAAGAAAGAAAGAAAAAAATATTAGTAAGAAAGAAAGATAGATTAGTTAGAAAGAAAGAAAGAAAGATAGATTAGTAAGAAAGAAAGAAAGATTAGTTAGAAAGAAAGAAAGATAGATTAGTTAGAAAGAAAAAGAAAGATAGATCAGTTAGAAAGAAAGAAAGATAGATTAGTTAGAAAGAAAGAAAGAAAGAAAGTTAATTAAAAAGAAAGAAAGAAAGTAAGATAGATTAGTTAGAAAGAAAGATAGATTAGAAAGAAAGAAAGATAGATTAGTTAGAAAGAAAGATAGATTAGTTAGAAAGAAAGATAGATTAGTTAGAAAGAAAGATAAATTAGTTAGAAAGAAAGATAGATTAGTTAAAAAACAAAGAAAGAGATTTGTTAGAAAGATAGATTAGTTAGAAAGATAGATTAGTTAGAAAGAAAGATAGATTAGTTAGAAAGAAAGATAACTTAGTTAGAAATAAAGAAAGATAGATTATTTAAAAAACAAAGAAAGATGGATTTGATAGAAAGAAAGATAGATTAGCTAGAAAGATAGATTAGTTAGAAAAAAAGAAAGATAGATTAGTTAGAAAGAAAGAAAGATAAATTAGTTAGAAAGTAAGATAGATTAGTTAGAAAGAAAGAAAGATTAGTTAGAAAGAAAGAAAGATTAGTTAGAAAGATAGATAGATAAGTTAGAAAGAAAGAAAGAAAGAAAGAAAGATTAGTTAGAAAGAAAGAAAGATAGATTGGTTAGAAAGAAAGAAAGATTAGTTAGAAAGAAAGATAGATAGATTAGTTAGAAAGAAAAAAGATAGATTAGTTAGAAAGAAAGAAAGTAAGAAAGAAAGAAAGAAAGATTGGTTAGAAAGAAAGATAGATTAGTTAGAAAGATAGAAAGAAAGATAGATTAGTTAGAAAGAAAGAAACATAGATTAGTTAGAAAGAAAGAAAGAAACATAGATTAGTTAGAAAGAAAGAAAGAAAGATAGATTAGTTAGAAAGAAAGAAAGATTAGTTAGTTAGAAAGAAAGAAAGATAGATTAGTTAGAAAGAAAGATAGATTAGTTAGAAAGATAGATAGATAGATTAGTTAGAAAGAAAGAAAGATAGATTAGTTAGAAAGAAAGATAGATAGATTAGTTAGAAAGAAAGATAGATTAGTTAGAAAGAAAGATAGATTAGTTAGAAAGAAAGAAAGAGATTAGTTAGAAAGAAAGATAGATAGATTAGTTAGAAAGAAAGATAGATTAGTTAGAAAGAAAGAAAGATAGATTAGTTAGAAAGAATGAAAAAAGAAAGAAAGAAAGAAAGATTGGTTAGAAAGAAAGATAGATTAGTTAGTAAGAAAGATAGATTAGTTAGAAAGAAAGAAAGATAGATTAGTTAGAAAGAAAGATAGATAGATTAGTTAGAAAGAAAGAAAGATAGATTAGTTAGAAAGAAAGAAAGATAGATTAGTTAGAAAGAAAAAAGATAGATTAGTTTGAAAGAAATAAAGAAAGATAGATTAGTTAGAAAGAAAGATAGATAGATTAGTTAGAAAGAAAGAGATTAGTTAGAAAGAAACATAGATAGATTAGTTAGAAAGAAAGAAAGATAGATTAGTTAGAAGGAAATATTAGTTAGAAAGAAAGAAAGATAGATTAGTTAGAAAGAAAGAAAGATAGATTAGTTTGAAAGAAATAAAGAAAGATAGATTAGTTAGAAAGAAAGAAAGAAAGAAAGAAAGATAGATAGATAGATAGATAGATAGATAGATAGATAGATAGATAGATAGATAGATAGATAGATAAGAAAGAAAGATAGATTAGTTAGAAATAAAGATATATAGATAGATTAGTTAGAAAGAAAGAAAGATAGATAGATAGATAGATAGATAGATAGATAGATAGATAGATAGATAGATAGATAGATAGATAGATAGATAGATAGATAAGAAAGAAAGATAGATTAGTTAGAAAGAAAGATAGATTAGTTAGAAAGAAAGAAAGATAGATTAGTTAGAAAGAAAGAAAGATAGATTAGTTAGAAAGAAAGAAAGATAGATTAGTTAGAAAGAAAAAAAGATAGATTAGTTAGAAAGAAAGAGATTAGTTAGAAAGAAAGAAAGAGATTAGTTAGAAAGAAAGAGATTAGTTAGAAAGAAAGATAGATAGATTAGTTAGAAAGAAAGATAGATAGATTAGTTAGAAAGAAACATAGATAGATTAGTTAGAAAGAAAGAAAGATAGATTAGTTAGAAGGAAATATTAGTTAGAAAGAAAGATTAGTTAGAAAGAAAGAAAGATAGATTAGTTTAGAAATAAAGAGATTAGTTAGAAAGAAAGAAAGATAGATTAGTTAGAAAGGAAGAAAGATAGATTAGTTAGAAAGGAAGAAAGATCAGATAGATAGATAGATAGATAGATAGATAGATAGATAGATAGATAGATAAGTTAGAAAGAGATAGATAGATAGATAGATAGATAGATAGATAGATAGATAGATAGATAGATAGATAGATAGATAGATAGATAGAGTTCATAAGTACATATAGAATGGGAGTTTAATTGAGTCCAAGGCTTTAGGGAATTTAGATTTGAGTTTATTTGGTGTAGACTACTGGGCCACCGTAGTCTTGGCTCATTTTGAACTGTTACAATGAAAGTCAATGGGATTTTTATGATTTTTAATATTAATTTTTAAGAAATCTGAAAGTCAAATCAGTCTGAAAAGATATAGCACACTAAGTCAGAACAGTTTGAAGGTCTGACCCGAGTTTGGAGTTTGTAGAGTTAAAGCTCTAGGACGAGTTAGAGTTTAAATTTTAGAGTCAGAAGAATAATAATAATAACTAGAAAAAGTTCGTCGAGACAAACTTTAAGTTGGCTTGTGAAAGTTTGGACCAATAAGTTTAAAGAAGTTTAAAGTTTAAATTAGTTTAAAGTTAAATTAGTTTATAGTTTAGTAAGAAAGAAAGAAAGATAGATTAGTTAGAAAGATAGAACGATAG
>JAULUF010000037.1:9410000-9647500 GCA_031834385.1 Semotilus atromaculatus | reverse complement strand
TCAGTAAGTTGGCTTTTCCAAGCCAACTTAATAATAATAAGTTTAAATAGGATTTCAGTAAGTTGGCTTTTCCAAGCCAACTTAATAATAAGTTTAAATAGGATTTCAGTAAGTTGGCTTTTCCAAGCCAACTTAATAATAATAAGTTTAAATAGGATTTCAGTAAGTTGGCTTTTCCAAGCCAACTTAATAAGTTTAAATAGGATTTCAGTAAGTTGGCTTTTCCAAGCCAACTTAATAATAATAAGTTTAAATAGGATTTCAGTAAGTTGGCTTTCTCAAGCCAACTTAATAATAAACATCCTACATAATGTTATATGTCATATGTTCTGCCCTATTTAAAAATAATTTTAAAATCAAAATAACAAATCATGTTTTTTTATGAAATATTTTTATATATTTTTATTAATTTAATATGACCACGTTAATGACTTTATGACTTGAAGTCATGATATGAATATTTTTAAAGCATTTCTTTAAATTAATCATTTGAGAACCTTGTTGATTTCTCTCTATAATCAAAATCAAGCTGTATTGGCAAAGAGTCTTTTCTCCTCATTCATTTATTAAATCAAGTGTATATATTTGAAAAACCTGGAAATATACTGTACTTCAATAAAAAGTCTCAATAAATAATGAATTCACTTCAAACTGCAAACTTACGTGTTACAACTTTACAAGCAACATGTGAAGGATGTAATTTAAAGCAAGTGAAATAATAACTTGTAAGTTAATAATGATAATTCTACAAAACAGAAGGCATTTAATTATTTTAAACTTTTTTACACAAACATCAAAATAATATTTAATTATTTTAAACTTTTTTACACAAACATCAAAATAATATAAAACTATCTCTTTTGTGCTTCTCTTCCCATGATGGCTTTTTTAGTGTTTCTTTCTGGATGTAAAATAATGATGTAGCACTTTGGGGCAAATATGGCCACCAGTAATCCAAAACTGGAAGCTAAAATGGCAAAAATCTCTACAGCTACTGCGTATTTCCCTGGTGAGCTCACATATGCCGGAATAAATGCAATCCACACAGCGCAGAAGATCAACATACTGAAAGTGATAAACTTTGCTTCATTAAAATGATCTGGAAGGTTTCTCGCCAGGAAGGCTAACATGAAGCTTACTGCGGCCAACAGTCCAATGTATGCCAACAACATAGAAAAACCAGCCACTGAGCCGATAGCACATTCGTATACTATTTTAGACCGAAGATACTGGTTGTTTTTATGGGGTGTTGGAGAGGCAGTTGATAGCCAGACTGCACATATCACAACCTGGAGAGCTGTTAGGACCAGAACTGTGCATCGTTGTTGAGCTACTCCAAACCATTTCATTGCTCCTTTGCCTTCTGGCAGAGATGACTTGAACACCGCTATTACAACCATAGTCTTGACCAGGATGCTGGAGACGCACAAGACAAAGCTTATGCCAAACACAGCATGTCTTAACTGACATGTCCACAGCTGTGGCTGACCAATGAACAGTAGCGCACACAGGAAACACAGTTTGAGTGACAACAGCAGCAGGAAGCTGAGCTCTGAATTGTTGGCACGAACTATGGGAGTGTTACGGTGAAGAGCAAAGATGACCATCACAAGAGCGCAGAAGCAGGTGCCAAGCAGAGATGCAGTGGTCAGAGAGATACCCAGAGGTTCCTCATAGGACAGAAACTCAACTTCTTTAGGGACACACTGATCCTTATCTGGATTGGACCAAAACTCATCTGGACACATTGTGCACTCAAAAGCATCTGTGAAAAGAAAATTAGAGAAGGTATGTAGTTGTGAGGAAAATATTTTCAAATGATCTCTACCAACAAAAATCTCATCACCTGTTGTATTAGAAATCTCTCCATCTCCGCATGGCAGGCAGTCAAAACAGCAGACAGGAAGACCTTTCCTCATGGCTTGTCTGGTCCCTGGGGGACAGCTCTCACTGCACACAGACCGTGGGGGCTGTCATGGGACAGAATATGTTGTTATTTATGAATAGAGTCAATGCTCAGTATACTGTAGTATTTTCATGAGGCATTTGGAAACCATTGTTCTACAGTATGCCACAAATGTAATATGCTGTATTTTTTTATATACTTTTTTCATCTGAAAATTCCAGTATAATGCATCCTCATCCAGTGTGAGCACCTTTCCTGTTGTCGCCCCTTCATTTACTACACCAACCGTTTGGACTCTTATTGATCCATCAGAGCTCGGCTGCCAGTTCAACACATCATAGATGGCCAGAGCATCTCCATTCTTATCAAATGACACATGATCCCCAAAGCCTGTGGTGAAGTTCACTTGCTGTAGGTAGTGAACCAGCTGTATAGTTAAAAATAACAAATATACATTCATACATGATTACCACACTTTACTTTTAATTACCAAAGTTATGATAAAAATGCTTGATTGACTGATGTTCTGATAATGTTAATTGATATTCTTTTGCAAATATTATGCAAAAAATATAATATAAATATATCTTCTGTAACTAACACATACCAATTTTATTGTGAGAATATCAGATTTATTAAAATATCTGAAAAACCAATTAATATAGAGCATATTTTTAGCTTTTCCACATAAGCTGTTCTATATACCTGGAGGGAATCTGCACTATACCTGTGGGTCTTACCTGCCAGGGTTTCAGGTTGATTATGTTGGCACATCTGTTCCCACTGAATGGTCCTCTCCCCTCATCACACTGCATCAGGTCATGAAGCGCATGTGCCAGGGTATAAACTGCCTTATAGACATTATAAGATGCCCTCAATCCTGAAACATCAGTGTATGCTGTGTCCGTGGTGTTCAGATCCTCCTGTCCTGTACACACCTTTTTCACTTGTTCACTATCTGTCTTTTTACCCCCAGTTTCAAAACTGCACCTGAACATGTTCTCCCAGAAGATCCTCAACATATTATTTTTTGGATCATTGCTGGGACGGAGACGTAGCAGAAAGTCTTTAAGTGTCTGGATCTCTCCACGCCTAATGGCAATTCCCAGTGTGCCCCCTAGGAAGGGTTGGAAACGTGGACTGTGAAACACAGGTGAAGTGGCCCAAGCTTCACTTGCAATCCACTGTCTGCCTGTCAGGTTTTGCAACACCACCTCATCCATCAAATTCATAAGATAGGATGAAGTAGAAAAAACAACCACCACTCTTGCTGTAGAGGCCTGAATCACTCCCATTATACGTTGAATATCTCTGGGGTTATTATCATGGGGCAGGATTTCAGAAAAAGCAACACAACTTCCAAATTGCGGCATTTCCTGCTGGAAGGACACAGAAGCATAGATTCCATAGTCGTCATCACTGTAGAGGAAACCAACCCAGGTCCACCCAAAATGCCTCAAGATCTGAACCATAGCTTGCACCTGGAAGGCATCACTAGGAATAGTTCTGAAGAAAGAGGGGTACTTTTTCCTGTCACTCAAACAGGAGCAGGTGGCGTAGTGACTAACCTAATTAGAAAAGATCGAGCAAAGGCATGAAACAGAGAAATTGAGTTATGATCAACAAAAACATACGGATGAGAAATAAAGTGTTACAATAAAAATCTTCATGATATATATGGCGAAAAAGTGCTTATAAAAGAAAAGTGCAAAAAATATATATATCTAGTGCAATTTTACTTTTTTCACCCCATCTTACTATAGGTACTCGAAACAGCCCCAGAACACTGGAAATCGCAATGGATGGAGTTGATCCTGGATCCCCCACAATCCCAATCACCGGAGGGGGGCCAGTGCAGTTTAGGTTGGAGAAGGAATCCTCTGTCCCACTAGCCAGGGATATGGCAGCCCGAAATGCCATTCCTAGCATCACACAGTTGTCATAAAGATGGTAACCAAGAGTGATGTTAGGCAGCAGATTTGGATTCTTATTGATCTCCTTTATAGCAAAAACCATGGTCTGTGCCTGCTGGAAGCTTTCCATATCAAATCTAAGAAAAAAGCAAGAGAAGATATTATAATAAATTGATACAAAAAAAGCTAATAACTAAAATATGAATTAAGCATCAATACATTCCAAATACATCTCTTATAACCCTCCTATTGTGCACACTTTTTTTTTTTTGATCTGAAGTAGTATTAATATTTAAAGTTTTTTTTTTTTCATATTTCCTATTTATTTATTTATTTTTTATTCCTTTTCTCTTCTTTTATAGTTATGTAGTAATTCTGGACCCAGACTCACTTTTCACAATATGGTGGTTCTGGCTCTGTTCTGAAGCTCAGCTCTGGGAACACTGTGAAAAAATGAACTTCAAACAAGCCTCCAAGTATAACATCTCCATCCTGGTACATTCCATTCAACTTGAAGCGTCCTTGGAGCTGACAGGTACCAGATCTGACATTTGATGCTGCAGAAATGCAGTTAAAAGACAGATACAGGCAGATGTTTAGAGTGATCCACATCTCTCTCTTTCTGACCCACTCACCCAATCTGCTCGCTAATTTATGATGACGATTGTGTGGGGTGTTGCTTTAAAAGAGCAGGCGGTGCTAAGTGGGGATCTCTGGAAAACACAATTTCGCCTTCCCATCATTTTATCATTTCCCTATCTAAATTTATCTAAAAGGTGTAAGATTTGTTCATGTTAAAATACATTCTCCCAACCTGTTTAAAATGTTCATTGATTAAAATTAATATTAAAGGGCACCTATTATGGCATTTAAAATGTTCCTAATATTGTTTTGGGTGTCCCCAACAACAGTTTCACAAGCATGCAATGACAAAAAACACTTTTGTTGTTTTATAATATGCATTTATTTTTACCTGATTTGCTCAGTGACTCCCATATGAATCGTTCAGAGACTAATTTTTCCAAACCCCACCTTTGCGTGACGCTATGTTAGCGACCATAGCCCAAAGTTCAGTGGTAAAAGCACATTCAGTCTTTGTTTGCGTTAGCCCAATGCATAAACATATTGATAATGCAGTACTACGAAGTATTGCTCTATTCTTTATGACAACTCCAATAACAACGACAAACACTTGACTTATTTCAATACAATTGACATTGAAGACTATAGAAGCTGCACTGTGCGTACACAACACACAAAATAATTATTGAGCATGCTACATAAAACATAAAAGCAACAATTATTAATATTAATAATGCTTACAGGTTGTGATTCGGAGGAGAAAGCTGATCCAAATAAACTTGGTACTGAACCTTCCTTCAATATCAGCCGGCTCGCGAATCCATATTTGATAGCAGTTATGTTTGTGAAGCAATCATCTTCAAAATGACGCGAACAAAGCACAAGGTTCGGGCTATACTTCTGTGGTATAGTTGTATATATGAACTGTAGCCACTTAGTCTTCAAATGCTCCTCCCTGGGCAGATGAAAAAAGTTCGCTTTTGCGTCGCACTTCAGAACACCGTGTCTCGTCGCCATGATGTTTTCAAGTTTTCCCTGGCGTCTACAAGCGCAATAAGTGGGCGTATCTCATTCAAATAACTTGTCAAGTTGACGTCATCTAGATAGAGAAAAAGCATCGTTCGTCTATCGATTCATATCAGCGACTCAGAGTCGACTCTTACTTTTGAGAGACAATAACTTTGAATACGGTGAACTTTCATATTTAAAACTTTGCAGGATGTTTTCGTTCACTTAGATCTATGTTACACACTACATGAAAGGTAATTTTCAAAATTCCATAATAGGTGCCCTTTAACTGCTTTAATTTATTACGTTATTTGTTATCAAATTATCTACTGTCGTAAACACACTGGTGTGTAGCACAAATTATTTGACCATTTCCTAGATTTTGTTATTCTTCCAGCTATTTACTTACAGCATCTAATGAATCAGGAGTTCACACATTCACAGAAAATGGTTTACTTCCATGTTAAGGTGGATAGCGAGAGTTTGGGGCATGGCTACTGTAGCAGGCGGAGACAGAGGGTGTTAAGCCGGTGTTGTAAAATATTCAATTCCTGTGAGAAACTGTTCGAGGGTGGACACATATTCATGATATTTCCCCCATTGTGGGCGAACTGAAAATTACTTTCAATCATTGTATCCTGAGATGTAAAAAATGGTTATGAAAAAAATATATAAGACGGAAAAAGGCGCAGTTTTCTCATTTAACACACCAGACGCAAAGTCCAAGCACGAAGAGGCAACCGAAAAATCTTGTAAATCTCCTATGATGAACAATGTCTTAAGAGTTAGAAACTTTACTGGAACCTCCTCAATAGGCTCAAAGATAGCCAGGGATAGGCCTTATAGCACTACGGCCAAATCCCATGCCAGTACCCTAATGTGTACTGGAACGTGGAACAAAGGAACGTGGTAAGCAGCTATGGATGTCACGTAGACCTTTAGTGGAAAAAAAGTATACTTCCCTATCAAGGGAACTCCCGCTGCGTAGTGAAGCTGTGGGAACACCCCTGTGTGATTGCGTCGTGAAGCGCGTTTATAATCAGTCCAATGGAAGAGCGAGACGTCATAGGCAGGTGACGTCAGAGACCAGGAAGCTATAAAGCAACCCTGAAAGGGTGGATTCTTCTCCCCGGGTTGAGGCACCATTGCTGCATCTATCCAGTTCTGAGGAATTGGATGTTGCTAGTGTTGACACAGGGGATTATGAGTCTTCGCCAGCTCACCTGGAACATCAAGGGACAGATGCACGGCTGCTGTTCATTGACTACAGTTCTGCATTTAAGACCATCTTACCAAACAGACTGTTCTAAAAGATGTCTGACCTAGGCATACAGCATAACATCTGCCTGTGGATTAAGGACTTCCTAACAAAACGGCCACAGTCAGTGAGGATGGGCCCGCATCATTCCCCCACTATGATAATCAGTACGGGAGCCCCACAAGGCTGTGTGCTGAGTCCGTTTCTTTACTCTTTGTATACTCATGACTGCTACATACGAGATGACACTAACATCACAATTAAATTTGCTGATGACACGACTGTGCTGGGGCTGATCACCAGAGGAGAGGAGTATGCCTACAGAGAGGAGGTACAGAGGCTGACGATGTGGTGCACAGAGAATAATCTTACTCTAAACATTAAGAAAACAAAAGAACTCATCATTGATTTCAGGAAGAAACAGATTGCCCACACACCACTGCATATCAACGGGGAGATAGTGGAGAGAGTATCGAGTTTTAAATTTCTGGGCACACACATTTCAGAGGACCTTTTATGGACGACAAACATCACAGCGTTAGTCAAGAAGGCACAACAGCGGCTGTACTTTCTAAGAATGCTCAGGAAAATAAACCTATCACAGCGGCTCCTGGTGTCATTCTACCGCTGTTCTATTGAAAATGTCTTCACATATGGTATGCTGGTGTGGTATGGAGGCAGCTCGGCAGGTGATAAAAAGGCTTTGCAGATAATACTAAAGACCGCACAGAACATTACGAATCAACAGCTACCTGCTCTGGATGACATTTTTACCTCTCGCTGCCTGCAGAAAACATACAACATTATGACAGACCCGAATCACCCAGCCCATCATTTATTTGAACTGCTGCCATCCGGAAAACGCTACAGGTCTATCAAAACACACACAACGAGATTCATGAACAGCTTTTATCCCAAAGCTATCACAATACTGAACTATGAACTGAACACACATCCCCAAATCATCACCACAACACATTCTTGACATACAAGACAATTTAAGTGAAATAACACTAAGAGCACTTTACTTAATAATGGGCAATATTTAATATGAACCTAACTACTCTTAACTGTATGGGCCCTATCTTTCCCCCGGCGCAAATGACTTTGTACACTGACGCATGAATCATTCCTATTTTGCACCCGGCTGGCTGATGACACCATTTTTGATGCCAGCAACAATGAGTGAAGTACGGTTTAATCGAAAACACACACAAACACGCTGTGTAATTGAACGAACGTTCGGCATACTGAAAATGCGCTTCAGGTGTTTGGATAGGCCAGGAGGCACTTTACAGTACAGTCCTCAAAAAGTTGCAGCATTCTTTGTGGCATGTTGTGTTTTACACAACATTTCCATAAATCAAGGTTGTGTTGTTGACATAGATGAGGAAACATTAGAGGACTTAACCCTTTGACACGTACGATCACACCGGTGTGATCAGTCTTGGCTGGTCCCTGGAGCGTACGATCACACCGGTGTGATTAGAACGTTCAGTGAGTCACATGATCAACTGCTAAATTCAAAATTTCAAATCTGCTTTGGCGCTTTGACTGGCACTGAGGCAGAGACAGACATGCTCAGCGCTCATCATTTATTACAACTGTTCAGTATATTGTAATGTTTATTTTAGGTTTCATACACTTTAAATTACATTAAACAACAACAAAAATACTAGTAAAAACTAAACAGTTTATTATTGCACAATAAATATCTTTACCAGCAAAGGTTATTACCTCTTTGTAATAACCTAAACATTATGTAATATTTAATTCGAGTCAGACAGACATCTTGTAGATAAAACGTCCGTTTCACACCCCAAGCAGCGGCGCGTGAGCAGCTTTTTTTTTTCAGTGTGCATGTTAATGAGTGTATTCACACCGGGAGCACTGAGCGTCGCGTGAGCAGCAGTGAAGCGGGGGTTACTGTCATATATTTCGGGAGACATGGATGATCGTGCATGTTGTAAATTCAGCAGGCTCCGAGTCGAGCTGCATCAGTGTTCAGTCAATGTTGTAGCCTAAACAAATAATGGCGACGCCCATAGCCCGTGATAACTTACCGATCAACTTACATTATCTTTTTTTCCTCCAAGTAGCCTATTAAAACCACATTAGGAGTTTCCTTACATATATTTAACAATGTAGTTAATAAGTTTGCAAATATTTTGTATAAAAAATAAAAGAGATTGTAACTGTCATGCATTGCAACCTTTTTTTCCGCTGACAAGTGATATCTGACGTCACCGTTACCTAACACTTTTTCTAATTTGAGACACAACTTATCAAGGTCACCAGTTTTTAACTTCTTTAGAAAAAATGACAGAAAATATAAAAGAAGACACATGACAAATGAGGGAATTGAGGATTTTTTTTATTATTATTATTCTGATGAGGACAGCCAGGCATTTCCCATCTGAAGTCCCTCAGAACACTTCCCAGGGCAGCAAGACCAGGCGTCACTGCAAGGTCTGCCTCAGCAGAGGCGCCTCACCAAGCACATGTGTGCCATGCAACACTCCCTTGTGTGCTGTCCCATGTTTTCAGGAGTACCACACACTGAAGCATTATTAAGCCTGTAAAAAGTCAGAGTATTTTCATTAATTTATGATGATACTATTTTGATTATTATTCATTGTAATTATATTTGTAATCTGATCTGTAACTATAATAGTAAATAAAGGTATATATATAGTTTGTTTTAAACAAAAACATTTACCAAAAGTCAGAGTAGCAGTATATTTATTGAATTTGTTTATGATTATACTATTTTGATTGTTATTCGTTGTAAATATATTTGTAATTGCTTTTGTAATTATAATAGTAAGTACTGAAATTTGTTTTACCGAAATAGATTTAATAAAACGCATGAAATGTGTACATTTTTTTATTTCTTTTTAAGTCATACGTTTGAATTGCATGAATAATGCTAAAATTATACTACATATCTCTCACTAGCAAAGCTGAGAAAAGCTAAATGGTATTTGACATTGTTAAATTATATTTCCCTAACGTTATATATCTACAAAACATTTGAGCAAGCTAATGGTAAGTGAGGTGTGAGTCTGTGACCAGGCCTACTAGATACATGCAATTAGGCCTATTATACCAATAGCTTGCTCAAATGTTTTGTAAATATAGGGAACAGGGATGGAAATTAACTTTTTTTGTACATACTCAATGTTTTTACCAGCCATTGTTTTTAACTGACAATGTGTAACTGCATGTGAAAATTAACACTACAAGATCTAGCCTACAATACTTAAGCAGTTTATTTAATCTCAAGTCTCAATGAAATACTGGCATTTTCTCTTTCTCTCTTAGCCTACACACACAAACCATGAACTGATATTATTTCAGTTCGCATATGAGGAAAAAACAACGTGAGCGCTCTGAAAGCGGAACTAAAAGATGCTTTAAAACTTTCACAGAGACATCAAACAGAAAGCACAAAACCTTTCTTTAAAGTGAATTTCGTTTTGTATTAATTGTATCTTAATTTTAATCAATTTTTCATCAACCAATTGCCTGGATTTAATAAATAAGAAGTAAATATAGCAGACGATAATCACGAAACGGAGGCGCCGGCGCGTGAACTGGAGCTCGTCTCATAAATGAAACTCAGTGTATAAGGAAGCCTACTCTCCTCACAGACATGTCTACTTAATCAGAACAATTCAAAACGAAAGAAAACAGACACAGACTGCTCTCTATTAGGCTATGTAATCTGCATGAAATGTGCATTTCTCTCTTGCGCGTAGGCCTACTGCGAAGACCGCGAGTCAGCATCGTCAATTTAATCTTTGCAACTGACACGGATAAAGAAAAGAATTGTTTATTAATAAATAATTAAAATATCTCCTTGCTATATTTTACATATTCATAATCATTACTTTTTATATTTAAATTCACCCGCATTTGGCTGGTGGCGGGTGCTCCCTGATAGGGAAATATAATTTAACGATGTCATACCATAGCTTTTCTCTGCTTTGCTAGTGAGAGATATAAAACTCAGTAACATATCAACTAAAACAAATAAGAAAATTGATGTAAAACATTTAACGTAAAATATGTGCTTTGGTATATTCATGTTACAATGTATCAATTCAACTGAACCCTGACATTATCTGCTGAATGCACGGAACATATTTTCAATGTGCAAACAGCGCATTGACAGACAAACAAACAGCAACATTAGACATGTGAACGTCTACATTATTGAGCACTGTCCGTTTTATAAGAGAATTTTCATGACATAATATTTTTATTCATATTTATTGCATGCTTGGAAATAATTCTAGATGCTTCCGAATAATAAAAAAAAACTAAAATAGTAGGCTAGTGGCTACCGATTGTCACGCGGCTGTTGTGGGGGAGATGCAAAGCGCCGTGTGCAAGCGAAATTCAAAGCAGTGGGGGAAAAAACATAAGCATAACAATATCAACCATAGTCTGTACACGCTAAAAAAAAATATTTGAGAGGATTTGAATAAAAAATAAAGCGAAACATTCAAACTACTCACCTGCAGGCGGTTATCCATCGTGCGCGCCATTGTGAGTCTGCGAAGTGTCACGTGACAAGGTTGATGCGTCTCCATGGAAATTAGAACGCGAGTCATTGCATAATAACGGTCGCAGAAAAAAACTCACGCCAGGCTGCCTGTCTGAATATTCAGAACGTACGTGCGAAAGGGTTAAGGAGACGTGATGGTGAACTGCATGTGCCGATGCCACTTAACCCAAATGCCCCAGCAGCAGCACGGGCCAGGAGAGCTTATTTGGCAGAAGAGCTGCTGCGTCATCTACTGTATAGTGAGGTAAAGCAAATTAATATCGGCCTATTGTTCGACTACATTTCAAAAATATAACCATGGATATATTTGTGATTCAGAGAGACCGAGTCCAAAACATCCGAAAAAGTATTTATTTGTGACATTTCTTTATTTACATTTCTCAAAATGAAAAATCACTATCAAACAGTAATTGATAAAAAAAATTCAAACGGAAAACTAGGTTGAAAAGAACGTCGGTCTCCTCGGCTGTGAACCGCTCCTGACGCACGCCTGGTAAATCTGCCATAATAATAACAATCCGCCATGCAGCATGCGCACCTGCTCTTAAAGGGTATGTTGGATGACGCTCTGATTGGTTTATTTCACGTTACGCCCAAACCACACCTATGAATAATTAAGCTATTTCAGACCAACCCCTTTTAAACTTGCGTCGGGCACAAGAGTCATTTATCCCGCCGGTAAAATAGCAACAGCGCCCAAGACCCGCCCACAAAGTTACTTGCGCTTCGCGCTTGATACTTGCATTTCAGATCGTTAAAATAGGGCCCTATATGTTGGAAAGTCTCAAATTTCATTGTATGTTGTACAATAATAATAAAGAAATCTATTTATCTATCTATACCTCTGGTGATGAGGAGCTTATGGAGGTTTTATCTTGTGCTGTAGCTAAATTAAATATTGACTGGCCAGCCGATGATTATGATACTGATACTAAAAAGAGTTTACTAGATGATCGTTATTTTCCATTTAGATCACAGTCTCCTCGTCGAGAACTAAAATGTTTTCCCGATCTCCACATGGAGGTGTCGAGATCATGGAATAAACCGGTGTAGCAACATTGGGTTACTGCATTAAATTAGCTCAAATTATATATAGGGAATTCTAATAATTAATCATAAATATGATTAATATATTGCATTTTACAGTTAAATTATCGAAGTTGAAAAGAGATCGATTGTATACATGAATGATCTCCACAATGAGTTATGGTTCGTCATTAATATATCAATAGTCTCATTACAGATCGATTATATGAGACAACTTTTACAGGAACTAATTTAGTTATCAAACAATCTGTCTGTCCAGCAGACGGCAGTAAGACTAACTTATCAATTTCCCAACAAAAATTGTCTCTTTCTTATAATTCCAAAAAGCTATTTTCTGGCCATGAAAATATCACCTTCTTGTTATTATAAAGTTTAGGTTACTGAAATAGTAACGCATTGTAAAGCTTTGTAGCGAGATCAAACAATTCATTGACTTTGTAAATATGAGCATTTTAGGCAGAACCAATCAAGAATATAATGGCTTTAATAAAATGCAACTACAGATACAGAATTCTACATTCAAACACGGGATACATGCATGTACAGTAAACAGTAAACTAACGCGACAGACGAATAACAAACAGGAGTGAGAGAGAGATTGAGTGAGAGAGAGAGAGAGATTGAGAGAGAGAGATTGAGAGAGAGAGATTGAATGAGAGAGAGAGAGAGAGAGAGAGATCCGTAGGATCTCTCAGGATGGCAAATTTCATCTAGACATTTTTACCCTTTAAGAGACAACACGGAAAAACACAATCTTAATGCTCTAGCATCTCTGTAATTCAAATATACTTGCATTGTAATGGTTCTCATGTGTCTGAGGCTGAACTCTGCTGCGCATGTGAGCGGCTGGTCTTTGTGTGTTCCGTTGGAGCGTCACGTGGTTTGCTGCGGTCTGGAGCGCGCAGTTTCAACGAAGGCTTAAAAGTCTTTGACGTAAATTACCAAAGAAATAATTCAGAATAAGTTCATTTCTGGGGAAATGAACAAAGGAAAAACAAACTTAAGAGAAAGAAAATAAAAAGAAGAGAACACGGCGTAAAGCTCCCTAAGGAGCCATCCGGATACCTCTCACAGGGAAAAACTCTCAACAAAAGAACTCTCAGGAGTCTGTCTTTTTATGGAAAGACTGGGTTCACGCCTCTGTTTGCGCGAACCCCCATGACTGTCCGAGACTCTGAAGAGGACAACGCTTCCTTTGTCCTGTGGGGGGGGAATGCCCACTGGACTGAGGAGATGGTATTGAGCCGTTCGGCTCCAGAACCATGAGATGTTTAAAAGAATGCACATTACTGCATTCTGCTATCGGAATTCGGCTCCGTCAGATTGAGAGAATTACAGAGATATCAAACATGTCACAGAAATACATAGAAAAATAGAGCATTACATACATGCATATTATAAGCATTTAGTTCCTTCAAAGCAAGTTCGTTCCTTCAAACAAACGTCATACATGAAGTGAATATAAACTGGGAAACACATAAACATACAGGGATATATCGTATACAGTTGGCAATGGCTCATATTCTGAGTATAACACAGACTTTTACATGTGTGTGTGTGTGTGTGTGTTTGGGTGTGTGTGTTAGAATGTCCTTCAGAGTTCGGGCTGTCCTTTTCCCCCCCCCTCCTTTCAGGGGGAGTCAGGATGTGTGTCCCGTGAGACGGCGAGTTTTGCATCAGGGGAATGGGTCACCATTGTGCAACAACGCTCGGCTTGTTTTCAATGTGTCATGTGCCACGACAAGAGGGGCGCTCTTTGGTCACATGTCACTACGACAGCGCACTTCTTTTTTTTATTGTTAGAGAATCATTAACTCAACTAAAAAGTCCTAGGCTATCTGTTTTGTGTCACAGTCAAAAAGAAGGGTAGAGCTGTGTTTGATTCAATTAGGATTCGCTGATTAAGACATCTGGCCGGATGCCCTCAATGTTGTTACACCGGTATCTTTCAGAATATTTAACCCTCAGACATCTAATTATAGCAATGTTAAGGGTATTAAAGATTTTGGTTATATGGCTGTCATGAGTGACAAAGGAAGCGGAACAAATGTCCGCTGGAAGTGTGTTCCCCCCGGAACAATATCAGTGAAACACCGAGCCGGTTCCGCTTGTTGTTAGTTTCCATGACAGTGGCGGCTGATGAGACAAACGGTATCAGGTGCGGGCGATTGGTGTGAGGATCGGCGATAGGGCTCCGGGGCCGAATGAAGCAGTTAAAAGGAAAAAGGAAGAGGAAATTGAGGTGGTACTCCTCCGGGAGAAATCGTTCCTTTGGCAGTAGCTTGAATTCGCTGGGATCTTTGGAGAGGGCTGTGAGGATTTGGCTGGATTAAAGGTGCAACGGTGATTTGTGTGAATACAAGCTGGAAACGTGAACTGGATGGGAAGTGGGAGAATTGTGGAGATACAGTCGAGACTGGAGAGCGCCATCATTCCTGAGAGGAAGTTAAGTAATGAAACATCGGATCTGTGTGAATGCATGCCTTGCACTGAGTTGAATAAGGAATTGTGAAGTGTATTGATCACGAGTGTAACTGTCACTTAAGAGTGTGAACTGAGTCATCATTGATATCTTCGTCTGAGTGTGAGAGAGTATTGAAGACGCTGTTTCCCATGCTGGGAGAAGTCATCTGCATCTCTTCATCTCCTGAGTGCTGATTCAGTGTAACAGTGGAAGAATTGATCATTGGGTGAGTGCTGGCCTTATTGCACTGAGAGTGAGAGTGGATATGCAGTGCCCGAATTGAAGTGTCACACAGTATTGGACTTGACGTGAAGTTGCAGTGTGTGGATGTATATGTATATTTAACTGCCAGTAGTCTTCAGTTCATATTCTTGCCTAGTGTTTGCTGAACAAAGCCTCAGTGTTGAATGTGCATGTCCCGCTCGGGCTATAAGCCCCCGCTTCGATACTGAAGAGAAGTGTGCTTGCCCCGTATAACTTGTCCTGTCTATTCAAATAGAAGATTCTTCTGCTACTGCTTTCTTGTGTGATGCCTGTCTGAAGGAGGGACACACCCTAGCCTCAGTGCTGTCTGCTTAGAACAACACAATACAGCCGTAAGCCAGATTCTCCATCTTACAGAGGAGTGTGCCTGCACCTGTATAAATTGCTCTGTCTGTTTAAATAGATGATTCTTCTGCTATGGTCTTCTTGTGTGATGCCTGTCTGAAAGAGGGACACACCCTGGCCTCAGCGCTGTCTGCTTGGAGCCACACAGTCCAGCCGTAAGCCCGATTCTCCATCTTACAGAGGCGTGTGCCTGCACCTGTATACATTGCTCTGTCTGTTTAAATAGATGATCCCTCCGTTACTGCCTTGTGTGATGCCTGTCTGAAGCAGAGGTTCGCCCTGGCCTCATAGTGTCAGCACAGCCATCCGCTCCAGCCGTGAGTCCTTGCCCCATTGTAAAGGGAAGTGAGCTTGTTAAATTGTCTCTGTCTTTGGAATAGAGGATACCTCTGCTAACGACTGAACCCCGCCGAAGGAGAAAGAGACACGAGGGACCCCGCACCTGCTGTCCAGCGACGACATGGGAGTGCGCCCTGCCCTGAGGAGATATACGTACCCGGCTATCCACCTGACTGGCAGAGAGTTCCCTCCTGGCCCACAGCCCCCGTGCTGATCACATCCGGAACAATTAACGGTCCAGGAACATACCGACCCATCTATCCACCTGTCCTCCAGTGAGGCTCCTCCGCCCTGCTTTGTCCTTTGGAGAGGTATACGTACCTGCCACTCACCTGTCCGGTGGAAGAGTCCCCTCCTAGTCCTCAGTCCTGGTCCAGGCCCGTCCGGACATCTGACCGCCTGTATCACGCCCAAGAAGGTTTACTTACCAAGATACTTACCTGCTTGCTGGAACGGCGGTCGAATCCCTCCTCCTCAGTGGTTGCCGGTGGCACGGATCGGTGGGGTGAACCCCTCGCTTCCCAGGGTCCAAAAGTGGGTTCCCCTTCCTGGGAAGAGACACAAAATCCACGTCAAGACTTTTTAATTCCCCTTTTTATTCAATAAAGATTGTTCATTTTAATTCCACTTGTCGGTCTGGTCTCTGGTACGCTCCTCAAGGTGGTCCTGGGTTTGAGGGGTGGGTGCAGTCTGGCTTGGCCCCCCTGACCTGTGACATGGCAATGTCTCAGGCAGAAGAGACGCTTGCGAGCTATCTCTCCCCTGAGTCAGCGTCATCACTGAAAGCCCCGACGTTACCCACCAAGCCTTTAAAATCTACATCTACGCTGGTGGGTAAAGCGTATTCGGCAGTAGGTCAGGCAGAAGCATGTTTACATACTATGTCGATTTTACAAGCAAATCAGGCTGACCTGCTGAGGGACATTGACGACCATGAGGAAGTTAGCGCTGACGCAATTCGAGAATTTCGGATCTATCTCTCCGGGCCACGGAGCGCCATTTGTGGTTAAATCTTTCTGATATAAAGGATAGAGGTTCCTTTTCGTGTCACGGGTGTCCCCGCTTTCGTGTCACGGGTGACAATCGAAGGTGGCGGAACTATTATTTTGCGCCTTCGTCCCCCGGGGAGCACTTCCGGGGGGAGACCCAGGACCTCTCCGGTTCCGGGTAGATGCGCATCAGGTGCGTAGTGTAAGCGTGTTGACTGCTGATTGGGGCGCGCGCCACGCCAACATAGTTAAAAGGTCCTTGTTTGGTGATCCGAGAGAGAAAGGGAACGACGCGTTCGTGCCGGTTGAAGTCATCGGCGAGCAAGGAGAGTACAGTGAACTTGGGCTGGCAGTAGTGCGAGGCACATGGAGGAGAGGGAGACCCGTCGAGCAAACAGAGAGTTAAGTGACCTTTTGGGCTGAAACGAATGATATGAGGAATGCATAATTAGGAGGACTGTGGTAATTTGGAACTAACGATTGCCTGAAGTATTGCTGCAGAGAAGTGTTTTAAGATTGGCTGTGTGAGGGGCTAAGACTTTATTGATGAAGATGGAAGAGACGCCGCGCTGAAGCCCGATTTGTGAGTGAAGTGATTTATGATCTCTTAAAATTGTGTATTCACGTGTGTTTGCCTGTGTTGATTACAGTGTACACGAGAGTGGGAGTGTAATGCCTAGGCTGCGGTAGTCCGGCCGAATTCATCCTGTTACAACTGCAAAGAGAAGTATTACAGTACTATTGAGCCTTGTTTCTGGCACATTCCATCATAATACAGCCCTAGGTCACCTGTTTACCATTATAATGCACCATTGAGTAAACGTCTGGGTGGAAATGTAACAGAGTTGATTATACTCCACCATAACCAAACCCACCATCTGTATATTTCTCGCAACTTGATCTCTCATTCTTTCTGCTTGAGCCCCACAGAGAAGCAGTTACGCTGTGAGCACGTTGATGAGCGACCGAGCCCCATTCTTTCTGCCTGAGCCCCACAGAGAAGCAGTTACGCTGTGAGCGCGTTGATGAGCGACGGAGCTCCATTCTTTCTGCCTGAGCCCCATCGAGACACAGCATCGCTGCAAGCCCGTCGGTGAGCAACTTGATCTCTCATTCTCTCTGCCTGAGCCCCACAGAGAAGCAGTCACGCTGCGAGCAAGTTGATGAGCGACGGAGCTCCATTCTTTCTGCCTGAGCCCCACCGAGAAACAGTATCGCTGCAAGCATGTTGGTGAGCAACCTGACCTCTCATTCTCTCTGCTTGAGCCCCACAGAGAAGCAGTTACGCTGTGAGCACGTTGATGAGCGACCGAGCCCCATTCTTTTTGCCTGAGCCCCACAGACAAGCAGTCACACTGCGAGCACGTTGATGAGCGACTGAGCTCCATTCTTTCTGCCTGAGCCCCATCGAGACACAGCATCGCTGCAAGCACGTCGGTGAGCAACTTGATCTCTCATTCTCTCTGCCTGAGCCCCACAGAGAAGCAGTTACGTTGTGAGCACATTGATGAGCGACCGAGCCCCATTCTTTCTGCCTGAGCCCCACCGAGAAACAGTATCGCTGCCAGCACGTTGGTGAGCAACCTGACCTCTCATTCTCTCTGCTTGAGCCCCACAGAGAAGCAGTTACGCTGTGAGCACGTTGATGAGCGACCGAGCCCCATTCTTTCTGCCTGAGCCCCACAGAGAAGCAGTCACGCTGCGAGCACGTTGATGAGCGACTGAGCTCCATTCTTTCTGCCTGATCCCCATCGAGACACAGCATCGCTGCAAGCACGTCGGTGAGCAACTTGATCTCTCATTCTCTCTCTCTGCCTGAGCCCCACAGAGAAGCAGTTACGTTGTGAGCACGTTGATGAGCGACCGAGCCCCATTCTTTCTGCCTGAGCCCCACCGAGAAACCGTATCGCTGCAAGCACATTGGTGAGCAACCTGACCTCTCATTCTCTCTGCTTGAGCCCCACCGAGAAGCAGTTATGCTGTGAGCACGTGGATGAGCGACTGAGCTCCATTCTTTCTGCCTGAGCCACACAGAGAAGCAGTTATGCCGCAGTCCCATCGGTGAGCAACCGTACCTTCAATTTGCTTCACCTGAGGCTTTCCGCGAAGCCGTCGCGTTGAAGAGTGGCCCCTTGTGCGACCAATTGAGTGCTACGGAGTCGAGCGGCCTTCGCTTTCGTCCAGGCCTGCACAACGAACTCACCTGCTCAACACATTCTTGAACTTTTTAAATTAATAAAAACATTCTCTTTTAAATCTATTTATTGGTATCTTTGTCCGTTCATTGGTGTACCCGTGGTGTCGGCTCCTCGCGGTGGGGTGTACGTCCGTCCGGGGGTGTTAGCCGGATCATCCCGGCGCCCCAGGGTGGTGACATTCGCCTTCAAGTCGGTTCGGCAACGCTATTAATTGTGTTGTTGATCGGTTTCAAGAAACAAAAAAGCAATCTGCAGCGTTCCAGTGGTTTCTTCCTCGCCTCCCAGCTCAGAGGACCACTTTCTTAGGTGTAGTATGGAATTCAACAACGATGCAAGCACGGTTATCTCCAGCACGTATTTCTGCTATTCTCACAGCCGTAAAGGGGGTAAAACTAGGCCAGTCACTCACTGTGAAACAGTTTTAGAGACTGTTGGGTCTCATGGCAGCTGCGTCCAACTTTTGGCCTTCTGTACATGAGACCCCTGCAGTGGTGGCTCAGGACCAAGGGGTTTTCTCCGAGAGGAAATCCGTTACGCACGATTAAGGTCACGCGGCGATGCCTTCGTGCCTTGGTCATGTGGAAGAAACCTTGGTTCCTCGCCCAAGGCCCAGTGTTGGGGGCTTCTTGTCGACACGTAACGCTATCAACGGATGCTTCCCTCTCGGGAAGGGTGGCGGTCATGAGTGGCCGCTCGGCGACAGGTCTCTGGCAGGACTACCAGCTCTCTTGGTACATAAATCGTCTAGAAATGATGGCAGTATTTCTTGCACTCAAATTCTTCCTGCCAGACCTGAGAGGTCACCATGTGCTTGTCCGCATGGGCAACACATCGGTAGTCTCTTACATCAACCATCAGGTGGGTCTGAGGTCTTGACTATTGTACAAACTGGCTCATTAGATCCTCCTATGGGCCCAAGGGAAATAACTGTCTCTCAGGGCATTATTTATTCCAGGGCATCTGAATGTGGGAGCAGATATCCTGTCATGGCAGGGGCTGAGGCCCGGGGAGTGAAAACTTCACCCCGAGGTGGTAGAGTTCCTAATGAGAGAACTATGGTCAAGCTCAAGTCGATCTTTTCACATCATCCGTTACAGCCCATTGTCCGCTGTGATTCTCCCTCACATACCCAGCTCCTCTCGGACTGGATGCGATGGTGCAGCTATGGCCGAGGCTACACCTGTGCGCTTTTCCCCCGGTATCATGGCTCCCGTGAGTTCTGGAGAGGATCTATTATTAGTAGCTCCGCACTGGCCGGTACGAGTGTGGTTCTCTGACCTAATGTCCCTTCTGGATGGCTCTTTTATAGAGATTCCTATCAGAAGGAGGATTCCTTCTGTCCCAAGCAGGGGGCACTATATTTCACCCTCACCCAGAGTTGTGGAAACTGTGGGCTTGGCCCCTGAGAGGGCCCAGCTCATAGAATCCGGTCTCTCGACTTGAGGTCATTGAGACCATCCGTCAATCCAGAGCTCCCTCCACGAGAAAACTCTCTACCTGGTGTGGAGAACGTTCTTTCAATCCTGTTAACTGCCCGGTTGGTACAGTTCTCGATTTCCTACAAAACCGTTTTTCTGCTGGATTATCTCCTTCCACCTTAAAGGTGTACGTAGCGGCTATATCTGCTTATCACACCCCTCTGGGGGCTACTTCACATGGGAGAGATACTCTTATTACTCATTTTCTCCATGGCACTTTGAGGCTGAGGCCTGCGCTGCATTCTAGAGCACCGGCTTGGGATTTGGCCATTGTACTTGAGGGTCTGGCCTTGGCTCCCTTCGAGCCTATTGAGTAAGTTTCAGAAAAATTCCTCACACTAAAAACTTTATTTCTACTTGCTATTTCTTGTATTTGTACTCCTGGGGCTGTTGCTTGCTTCTTAGTGTGCACAAGGACTTCACACAGAATGGGCACTTGTCATTATGGCGTAGTGGGTATGGGGTTCCCACAGCGTAACCTTTATAGGGAACATCTCTAGTTACGTATGTAACGTTTGCCTGCCATACTTCCTGCATCTTCCTGCCCTGATCGACTTGCTTCAGGCTTATCAGAAGCTGAAACGATCTGCTTTCTGCTTTCAGGGGTGCTTTATAGCTTCCTGGTCTCTGACATCACTCGCCTATGACGTCTCGCTCTTCCACGTATGATGTCACAATTATAGGAGGCTTCAGGAGCTTTACGACGCAATAATACAGGGGTGTTCCCACAGCCTAACTACGCAGCATTTCGCTCCCTCTCAGGGAAATTGAAAATAATTTTACTTTAGTTTTCTAAAAATATATTGAAAAACAAGCATACTTTTAACATATTTCTAAAAAGTGCACTAAGTACATTGGTAAAAAATATATGCTTAGGTACACTTTTAAGAAATATGCTAAACACAAGTATACTTTTAACCCTCTGGAGTCTAAGGGGTTTTTGAGGTCCGTGAGATATTTTGACATGACCTGACATTTGTGCTTTTTTCAGTTGCTTATAAACATATTAATGGCAAAGGTGTAATTACACTCTATTTAGCACAAATAGGGGTACCATGATATGCTAGCAACATCTATGTACATATTTGTATTTTTGAGGGAATAATGTTTATGCATGGTTATTCAAAAAACTAAAAATTAAAGTTTCTGAAATAAGGCCACAAAACACATACTTAGCATGTGTCCACAAGACTTTTGACTAATGGATGTAGTTGCCTAGTGTTTTTGCTTCAAAATGATCTGAAAATCACCCGGCCTAATCATTCACATAAAACAATACATTGATTTAAATTTTTTAAAACAGTTTTTGCTTCCAAAGGCAATATGCGCAGGGGCGTGACTTGCTGAGATTCACACCTGAGAAGACAAAGACCCTGCATAGTAATGAGCCTGCATACTAATGAGCCTGCATACTAATGAGCCTTTCATTCAGGTGTGTCACACAAGAAAGAATGGAGGACAAAAATAAATAAATAAATTATATATATATATATATATATATATATATATATATTTAATCCAAATATAAATGAAAGTCAAAAGCACATTTTTAGTACATAGTCATACCTGGAAACAAATCCTGTTCAAATAGGCTATATGGACCGTTCTACAGAATTAGAGTTCTCAGAGAGGAAAAAAAGGTAGTTTTTCACAATTTTTATATACATTCAAATTGTATAATTTCCAAGGTAAACATTTCTAGTATGCAGTTAATTCTCATACTGTATTTTCAGAAAGTTATTGAATATATCCTCTCCTCAAATGTGTCACTAATAAAAAACAATAATATTAAGCTTTTTTTTACATCTATCTTGTCTTTTTTTTTATTTTTTTTTAAGTAGGCCTATAGCCTGGATTTTATCATTCATATTTCAAAGATTCATTAGTTTGATATAGTCTACATTGGACACTATTCAATAACGCGATTAGAACAAAGCATTTAAAAATAAATAACTTACTTCATCAGCTGAATCCGTACAGGGTGTGTGCTCTGCCTCTCCGTCTCCGTGAACTTTTTTTATGGAGCACGTCTCTAAACTTAAACAAAACTCAGCGAATACTAGTCACACATGCATGAGCAATATATCTTTATAATCATTTAAGTGTGTACATTTAAATTATCTAATTCAAAACTAAAACAAATATTCTCTGTTTATGTAATCTGTATAAAAAGAGAGAGATGTCAGTCGTTCTGATTTCAGCTAATTATCTTTTAATGTGACCACATCCATAGAGAGCGTGCGCTATTCAAACGCAAATGATCTGAGGCAAGCCATGCAAACTGTTAACGCCCCCATATCAGCTGGATAAAACACATCAAGTTGAACAAGAATCGTGGACTTTACCTCTTGCTGCGCTCTGAGGAATAATACTATCGTCCTAATCCTGGAGCAATTTACCTCAGAAGTACTGGTAGTTTCATTCCGAGGAGCAACAAATGAAGCTGATGTAGTAAGTTATTTATTCTTAAGAGCTTTGTTATAATCGAGATAGTGTGAATGATGAATGAAAGGCACAGACGCGCGCGCGCTGTTGTTTACAGCTGTACAGCGCGCATCTCACACTCGCATAAACACGATATGTTACAGACTAAATATGAATATTTAGACAAGATTTCGTTGATTAGTTTTGGATGGATTATAAAGTTTTTACTGTAAAAACAGCCTACTGCCACATTAAATAAGCTTTTGTTCGCCAATTTCTGCTCATATGTTACCCTTGAAATATGTTTACTTTTTACAAAAAAAAGACTACACTTGAAATATTGTTAAAATTGTAATCTTTTTTGTTGTGTTTTATTAGTGACAAATTTGGCAGACTGATCTCATGAAATAGCGTATGTATGACACGCCAATTCATATTTCCATTTTTGGCGTGCTATCAACACGCATAATCGTTTTTCAGCGTGTTTATCAACGCCATTGACTTAACGTTACATTACTATATATAAATATATGACCTACCCCAACGACGTCCCTAAACCTACCCGTCACTTGGGTTAATAGTATTTATGACTCTTCCCCTACCATCCTAGGAAAAAAAATATCGCTCCCCAGATGTAGATATTCATTTTGCTTAGTTTCGCTCGGAAATTTAACGGCGTACACATACACGCGGCGTGGACACACACGCGGCGTGGACATACACGCGGATAGCTGAAAATGCGTATAGATAACACGCCACTTGATTTGAAAGTGGCGTGTATGTTTACGCAAAGTCATGATGTCATGTTGAATTTGGGGAGAGGATACATATTCCAAAACTTTCTGAAAATACAGTATGAGAATTAACTGTACAATTAGGATATTATACAAATTGCATGCATACAAAATATCTGGATAAAGACAAATGTTTTTCAAGTTGTTTCCAACTCTAACTTTGAACCAATTCTGTAGAATATATATATATTCTTCAGAATTGGTTCAAAGTTAGAGTTTGAAACATCTTGAAAACATTTGTCTTTTTCCACTGGGTACCACAAAAAAGTGCGAGGACAATATATAGATATATATGTGTGTGTGTGTGTGTGTGTGTATATAGCTTCTTTTGTCCTCGCATTCTATGGTACCCAGTGACACACCTGTGTGAAAGGCTAATTATGCGCTCATTATTATGCAAGGCTCATTATGCAAGGCCATTGACCTCTTAGGTGAGAATCATGCCCACTCAGGTGAGAATCACGCCCACTCGCATATTGCCTTCACAGACAAAAAGTGTCTTAAAAAGTTTAAATCAATGTATTGTTTTGTGTAAATGATTAGGCAGATCATTTTGAAGCAAAAATTAGTCAAAAGTATTGTGGACACATGTTTAGTGAGTGTTTTGTGGCCTTATTTCAGAGGCTTTAAGTTTTAGTTTTTTCAATAACCATGCATAAACAATATTCCTTCAAAAATACAAACATGTACATACATGTTGCTCATATATTATGGTAGCCCTGTTTGTGCTAAATAGAGTGCAATGACAACTTTGCCATTAATATGTTTATAAGCAACTGAAAAAACCCCCACAAATGTCAGGGCATGTCAAAACATCTCAAGGACCTCAAAAACCCCTTGAACCCCAGAGAGTTAATTATACTTTTAAGAAATATGTTAAAAACAAGTATACTTTTAATATATTTCTAACAAGTGCACTATAGTACATTAGTAATAAATATATGCTTTGTCAAGTCAAGTCATCTTCATTTATATAGCGATTTTAACAATGTAGATTGTTTCAAAGCAGCTTTACAGAGATAAACATATAATTTAAGGTAACAGAGATTGTTTTGGCTTTATAGCAGTTCTTGAATAATGCTATTTTCCAGCTAAAGTTAGTTTTTGAATGATTCACTTCCGTCGAAATGATCCATTGTTATTAAATTAGGGGCCGCTAAGACGACACCGTTCTCTCTCAACAGACTTTAACAGCGAACCTGTGATAAAAGCTGATGCCGTTCACATGCGCATTAAGAATTTATTCTATAGTTATGTGCATTTGAATATATGTCGGATATATGACGTATATATATATATATATGTATATATATATATATATATATATATATATATATATATATATATATATATATATATATGTCGTATATCGTTTGTAGTTCCCTACAAACCATGCCTAAACAAACTACTTGTCTTGCCTATAAATTTTAATACAGAATTTTATTTTATCACTTCAGGGTAGGTACGCAAACCGAATTTCCCCACAACGGTTTATCTGTAGAGTGGTCGAGGATCCTCCATAGGCAGAGACTAGTTGGCACTTCAACATTTCGTTGTTATCGGGTCCAGGCAAAGTTCCTAGTCAGATCTGGATACGGCCTGGATCCGGCAGGCTGTGGGAAAACCTCGGGATAAACAAAGACACTAAAATTAGCGTAGATGCCATTCTTCTTATGATGTAACGAGTACATCAGGATTTAAGGGAAGTGTTCCCAGTTCCGACTGATCTAATCTATGCAGCCTAACATTGAATTATAGAAGTCGATAATGTATTATGTGAATGCTAGGTCAAAGAGATGTGTCTTTAATCTAGCTTTGAACTGACCGAGTGTGTCTGCTTCCCGGACAATGGTAGGAAAACTGTTCCAAAGTTTTGGTGCTAGAGAGGATTAGAAACTGTTCAAGGAACAAAATAAAATGTAGCCAAAAAGGAGAATAAAACCAACTTCGGCTGGCTAAGTTGTACTATTTTCAAATGATAAACCTTTTAAGCCCTGATTTTAACAATTAGCCTGAACCCTCTGGGGTCTAAGGGGTTTTTGAGGTCCTTGAGATGTTTTGACATGCCCTGACATTTGTGCTTTTTTCAGTTGCTTATAAACCTATTAATGGCAAAGGTGTAATTACACTCTATTTAGCACAAATAGGGCTACCATAATATGTGAGCAACATGTATGTACATGTTTGTATTTTTGAGGGAATAATGTTTATGCATGGTTATTCAAAAAACTAAAAATTAAAGTTTCTGAAATAAGGCCACAAAACACATACTTAACATGTGTCCACAATACTTTTGACTAATGGATGTAGTTGCCTATTTTGCTTCAAAATTATCTGAAAATCATCCTGCCTAATCATTCACATTAAACAATACATTGATTTAAAAAATTTTAAAACAGTTTTTGCTTGCAAAGGCAATATGCGCAGGGGCGTGACTTGCTGCGATTCACACCTGAGAAGACAAAGACCCTGCATATTAATGAGCTTGGATATTAATGAGCCTTTCATTCAGGTGTGTCACACAAGAAAGAATGCGAGGACAAAAATAAATAAATAAATAAATATACTAGGGCTGTCAAACGATTAATTTTTTTAATTGCAATTAATCGCAGAAGCTTCATAGTTAACTGCAATTCATCGCGGTTTAAATTGCATGTGTAAAATTCTGTTATTTTGCATATCAAGGCAGTTCTAAGCCCATAATGTAGTATATCTTACCAGAGTTTTCATTGGGAATCAAAAGAACACATACAATTTCCTTTTTGACCTTTTTTTATAAAAAAAAAAGTGCAATGTAGACCAACTTCCAAATATTAGGAGGAATAAAGTAACGCAGTGCTTACTTTGAGAGATTACATTTATCATGCCACTCTCTTAACCCTCTGGAGTCTAAGGGGTTTTTGAGGTCTGTGAGATGTTTTGACATGCCCTGACATTTGTGCTTTTTTCAGTTGCTTATAAACATATTAATGGCAAAGGTGTAATTACACTCTATTTAGCACAAATAGGGGTACCATAATATGCGAGCAACATCTATTTACATATTTGTATTTTTGAGGGAATAATGTTTATGCATGGTTATTCAAAAAACTAAAAATTAAAGTTTCTGAAAAAAGGCCACAAAACACATACTTAATATGTGTCCACAAGACTTTTGACTAATGGATGTAGTTGCCTAGTGTTTTTGCTTCAAAATTATCTGAAAATCACCCTGCCTAATCATTCACATAAAACAATACATTGATTTAAATTTTTTAAAACAGTTTTTGCTTCCAAAGGCAATATGCGCAGGGGCGTGACTTGCTGTGATTCACACCTGAGAAGACAAAGACCCTGCATAGTAATGAGCCTGCATACTAATGAGCCTGCATACTAATGAGCCTTTCATTCAGGTGTGTCACACAAGAAAGAATGCGAGGACAAAAATAAATAAATAAATTATATATATATATATATATATATAAAATACAAATATAAATGAAAGTCAAAAGCACATTTTTAGTACATAGTCATACCTGGAAAAAAATCCTGTTCAAATAGGCTATATGGACCATTCTACAGAATTAGTTAGAGTTAGAAAGTTAGAGTTCTCAGAGAGGAAAAAAAGGTATTTTTTCACAAATTTTTTATACATTCAAATTGTATAATTTCCAAGGTAAAAATTTCTAGTATGCAGTTAATTCTCATACTGTATTTTCAGAAAGTTTTGGAATCTCCTCAAATGTGTCACTAATAAAAAACAATAATATTAAGATTTTTTTTTACATCTATCTTGTCTTTTTTTTTTTTTTTAAGTAGGCCTATAGCCTGGATTTTATCATTCATATTTCAAAGTTAAGGATTCATTAGTTTGATATAGTCTACATTGGAACAAACACTATAATAACATCTTAGATTATGAGCTTATTTTTGACAAAACATTCTAACGTTATATATTTAACATATGAGCAGAAACTGGTTAACTAAAGCTTATTTGATGTCTATTTTAGAGTAAAAATCTTTATAATCTATCCCAAACTAGTCAACTAAATGTTGTCTTTCATATTTCGTCTGTAACAACAACAGTGCGAATTCCGTTCATTCATCACACAGAGAGAGACACGCGATTCATTTTAAAACAGTATTCGCGATTAGAACAAAGAATAAAAAACTTACTATGATTCTCGCTGGATCCATGGCTCCTCGAAGTGAAATTAATCCAGCACTGAGGTAAATTATCCAGAATTATTCCTCACAGCCTCGAAAAACGACACAGACTACCGGTACATTAATCTGAACTTGGTGTTTTATCGAGCTCGTGTGGGCGTTGGCAAGTTTCAGATCATTTGCGTTTCTATAGCGCGCGCTCTCTGTGGGCGTGGTCACATTAAAAGATAATTAGCTGAAATGAGAACGCCTGGCATCTCTCTCTTTTTATATAGATTACATAAACACAGAATATTTGTTTTAGTTTTGAATTAGATAATTTAAAAGTACACACTTAAATGATTATAAAGATATATTGATCATGCCTGTGTGACTAGTATTTGCGGAGTTTTGTTTATGTTTAGAGACGTGCTCTAGAAAAAAAGTTCACGGAGACGGAGAGGCAGAAGGCACACCCTGTTCATTTTCTTTATTTTACAAAAGCACAATATTTTATTTCGATTGTAAGTGGACCCATAAAAAAGTAGACATTTAATAGTTTATTTTTTCATATTTCTTAAGTGTGTATGACCAAAGGTGACGGAGTATTTTAAGTCTATTTTAGAGTAAAAAACGCCGTCGGTGTGTGAATGTGTGAGTGAATGGGTGAATGAGAGGCAAAGTTGTAAAGCGCTTTGGTGGCCATTGGGTCTATGAAAGCGCTATATAAAATGCAGTCCATTTACCATTTACCATTTATTTTGCTGCTATGTGAAAAAAATCGCGCAAAACGCGCCGGCGCGTTTCTCGACTCCAGAGGGTTAAGCTACTTCAAAAATAAACAATAACATCATTAGCAAAACAATTCCTAGCTGGAAATAACAGCAATCAAGTGATATGTAACACTGGTAGGAAATTTCTAACTCGCTTATGACAAACAGAACAGTCTAAAACATTGACGGCCACAGCGGGATATTTGTAACATTTTCTAGTTTTAAATGAAGAATGTCATCCTTGTAATTAACCTGTGCTGCACATGGATGAAAAAAAAGTCCAAATGACAGTAAGATGAAATGAAAAATATTGCATGATTGGACATGAGATTCAGAACTATCTGAGTTCTAAGTTGTCTCTCCTATTTATTTTCTTGGTAACACTTTATTTGAAGGGGTGTGCATAAGACTGACATGACACTGTCATAAACATGACAGAACACCTGTCATGAACATGAAGGAGTCTTTATGAATGTTTATGACTGTTGTCATTAAGTGTCATTCTGTAAATTATGACACTTTTAATGCAAAGTTGACATTGTTTAAAATGTCTTATGACAACTTGACATTACCCAAGACAAAAATGTCTTTGTTATGACAACTTGACATTAACCAAGAAATCATAACCTAATTATCAAACTTAAAGCATTTGACAGTGTAATAACCCTTAATGACATCTTTATAACTAGTACAATGTGTTCCACTTTACTTGAGGACAAGTAATATTCATGACAGTTATAATGGTGTCATGACGGCCAAAGTTGTGACAGGTTGACAGGTTATGATTTCTTGGTTAACCCTCTGGAGTCTAAGGGGTTTTTGAGGTCCGTGAGATGTTTTGACATGCCCTGACATTTGTGCTTTTTTCAGTTGCTTATAAACATATTAATGGCAAAGGTGTAATTACACTCTATTTAGCACAAATAGGGGTACCATAATATGCGAGCAACATCTATTTACATATTTGTATTTTTGAGGGAATAATGTTTATGCATGGTTATTCAAAAAACTAAAAATTAAAGTTTCTGAAATAAGGCCACAAAACACATACTTAACATGTGTCCACAAGACTTTTGACTAATGGATGTAGTTGCCTAGTGTTTTTTCTTCAAAATGATCTGAAAATCACCCTGCCTAATCATTCACATAAAACAATACATTGATTTAAATTTTTTAAAACAGTTTTTGCTTCCAAAGGCAATATGCGCAGGGGCGTGACTTGCTGTGATTCACACCTGAGAAGACAAAGACCCTGCATACTAATGACCCTGCATACTAATGAGCCTGCATACTAATGAGCCTTTCATTCAGGTGTGTCACACAAGAAAGAATGCGAGGACAAAAATAAATAAATAAATTATATATATATATATATATATATATATATATATATATACACTCACCGGCCACTTTATTAGGTACACCTGTCCAACTGCTCGTTAACACTTAATTTCTAAGCAGCCAATCACATGTCGGCAACTCAGTGCATTTAGGCATGTAGACATGGTCAAGACAATCTCCTGCAGTTCAAACCGAGCATCAGTATGGGGAAGAAAGGTGATTTGAGTGACTTTGAACGTGGCATGATTGTTGGTGCCAGAAGGGCTGGTCTGAGTATTTCAGAAACTGCTAATCTACTGGGATTTTCACGCACAACCATCTCTAGGGTTTACAGAGAATGGTCCGAAAAAGAAAAAACATCCAGTGAGCGGCAGTTCTGTGGGCGGAAATGCCTTGTTGATGCCAGAGGTCAGAGGAGAATGGCCAGACTGGTTCAAGCTGATAGAAGGGCAACAGTGACTCAAATAACCACCCGTTACAACCAAGGTGGGCAGAAGAGCATCTCTGAACGCACAGTACGTCGAACTTTGAGGCAGATGGGCTACAGCAGCAGAAGACCACACCGGGTGCCACTCCTTTCAGCTAAGAACAGGAAACTGAGGCTACAATTTGCACAAGCTCATCGAAATTGGACAATAGAAGATTGGAAAAACGTTGCCTGGTCTGATGAGTCTCGATTTCTGCTGCGACATTCGGATGGTAGGGTCAGAATTTGGCGTCTACAACATGAAAGCATGGATCCATCCTGCCTTGTATCAACGGTTCAGGCTGGTGGTGGTGTCATGGTGTGGGGAATATTTTCTTGGCACTCTTTGGGCCCCTTGGTACCAATTGAGCATCGTTGCAACGCCACAGCCTACCTGAGTATTGTTGCTGACCATGTCCATCCCTTTATGACCACAATGTACCCAACTTCTGATGGCTACTTTCAGCAGGATAATGCGCCATGTCATAAAGCTGGAATCATCTCAGACTGGTTTCTTGAACATGACAATGAGTTCGCTGTACTCAAATGGCCTCCACAGTCACCAGATCTCAATCCAATAGAGCATCTTTGGGATGTGGTGGAACGGGAGATTCGCATCATGGATGTGCAGCCGACAAATCTGCGGCAACTGTGTGATGCCATCATGTCAATATGGACCAAACTCCCTGAGGAATGCTTCCAGCACCTTGTTGAATCTATGCCACGAAGAATTGAGGCAGTTCTGAAGGCAAAAGGGGGTCCAACCCGTTACTAGCATGGGGTACCTAATAAAGTGGCCGGTGAGTGTATATATAAAATACAAATATAAATGAAAGTCAAAAGCACATTTTTAGTACATAGTCATACCTGGAAACAAATCCTGTTCAAATAGGCTATATGGATCATTCTACAGAATTAGTTAGAGTTAGAAAGTTAGAATTCTCAGAGAGGAAAAAAAGGTATTTTTTCACAAATTTTTTATACATTCAAATTGTATAATTTCCAAGGTAAACATTTCTAGTATGCAGTTAATTCTCATACTGTATTTTCAGAAAGTTTTGGAATATATCCTCTCCTCAAATGTGTCACTAATAAAAAACAATAATATTAAGATTTTTTTTTACATCTATCTTGTCTTTTTTTTTTTTTTTTTTAAGTAGGCCTATAGCCTGGATTTTATCATTCATATTTCAAAGTTAAGGATTCATTAGTTTGATATAGTCTACATTGGAACAAACACTATAATAACATCTTAGATTATGAGCTTATTTTTGACAAAACATTCTAACGTTATATATTTAACATATGAGCAGAAACTGGTTAACTAAAGCTTATTTGATGTCTATTTTAGAGTAAAAATCTTTATAATCTATCCCAAACTAGTCAACTAAATGTTGTCTTTCATATTTCGTCTGTAACAACAACAGTGCGAATTCCGTTCATTCATCACACAGAGAGAGACACGCGATTCATATTAAAACAGTATTCGCGATTAGAACAAAACACTTAAGAATAAAAAACTTACTATGATCCTCGCTGGATCCATGGCTCCTCGAAGTGAAATTAATCCAGCACTTCTGAGGTAAATTATCCAGAATTATTCCTCACAGCCTCGAAAAACGACACAGACTACCGGTACATTAATCTGAACTTGGTGTTTTATCGAGCTCGTGTGGGCGTTGGCAAGTTTCAGATCATTTGCGTTTCTATAGCGCGCGCTCTCTGTGGGCGTGGTCACATTAAAAGATAATTAGCTGAAATGAGAACGCCTGGCATCTCTCTCTTTTTATATAGATTACATAAACACAGAATATTTGTTTTAGTTTTGAATTAGATAATTTAAAAGTACACACTTAAATGATTATAAAGATATATTGATCATGCCTGTGTGACTAGTATTTGCTGAGTTTTGTTTATGTTTAGAGACGTGCTCCAGAAAACAAGTTCACGGAGACGGAGAGGCAGAAAGCACACCCTGTTTATTTTCTTTATTTTACAAAAGCACAATGTTTTATTTCGATTGTAAGTGGACCCATAAAAAAGTAGACATTTAACAGTTTCTTTTTTCATATTTCTTAAGTGTGTATGACCAAAGGTGACGGAGTATTTTAAGTCTATTTTGCTGCTATGTGAAAAAAATCGCGCAAAACGCGCCGGCGCGTTTCTCGACATTTCTGTCTTTGTTAATGTCAAGTTGTCATAATCAAGACATTTTTGTCTTGGGTAATGTCAAGTTGTCATAACAAAGACATTTTAAACAATGTCAACGTTGCATTAAAAGTGTCATAATTTACCGAATGACACTTAATGACAACAGTCATAAACATTCATAAAGACTCCTTCATGTTCATAACAGGTGTTATGTCATGTTTATGACAGTGTCATGTCAGTCTTATGCACACCCCTTCAAATAAAGTGTTACCATTTTCTTTAACCCAATTGCTAATACACACCAGTCTGCTGACATTAGCAGTGGACAGTGCTGCTCTCTTTTTTTGCAAGATGTGACCAGAGAGTGAGAACAGTCTTTCACACGGTACCGTTGTTGCAGGTGTAGCCAGATATTTTTGTCCTAGAGGTGCCAAGGTTGGGTAGGCCCTTGCGTGTCCAGACCACCATTCCAATGGACAGTCATCGATGGAGATGCTGGGCTCACCTCTGTACCGATCCACAGACGTGTCAGATGCTGGGTCTTCTTCGTCATCTGAATCTGATGCAGCAGCTAACAGAAAGTGCATCTTCTTTTTAGGTGGACCTGGCTCAGGTTCTCTACGAGGCTCAGGTTGCTGCGCACTCTCCTCTTTAATCAACTTCCAGACTTATTCCCTTTCAGATCTGGGAAGGCATTTCAGATCCTTAAATCTGGGGTCAAGCGCTGTTGCCACTTTCAACCACTGGAGATTGGTGCTTTGTTTTCGCTTTGATAGGTCAGATGTGAAGGCCGCTTTAAACCGGAGCACATAACCTGGATCATCGTCAGAAGCAGTCATCAACCGGAACAAATGACACAGTGCAGGCAGGACCACGGAGCAGGATATGTACTGTTCTCCACCCAAAAGCTCAGTCACATATCTGCCAAGAAACATAAAGTGCAATCAATTACCAGTTATAAAAAAAAAAAATAAAAAAAAAAAGGATGAAGTTAAGCTCCAGTGAAATAAAATTCTAAAAACTAAATTTTTAGAGCATGTGTGTAGGCCTTCCTCCTCTTCATCTTACAGTGCTTTTCATATTCATATAACCAATGTTTAAAGCTACAAAAGCAGCAGCATCTAATTTTAGCAATAACTAAATGATTAAAGAGAGACTAATAAATCAGTCACATTTTAATTTTCAACAAAACAAATTCAAAATATTTACCAGCATGGTTCAAGGAGTGTTTCAAGCTTTTCGATCTTCTCCAGTTCTGCATTAGTCAGCATGGCTGGTGTGCCTCTTTGTTGATGGAGTTCAAGTGTAGCCTTGACAAGGTCCTTGTTTCTCAGAAGCCGGGTGATCATGCTGAGAGTGGAGTTCCACCTGGTGGAAACATCTTGGATGAGGGGCTCCTGTGGCTGTCCCAACTCCTCTTGTTGTGCTCGCAATTCAGCTGCATTTGCTGGACTATGCTTAAAATGTCCAACCAATTTGCGGCATTTTGCCAAGACATTCTCAAGACCACTGTCACGGAGTGACATTGTGATCGATCTCTGTAAACTGTGCGCAACGCACGGCATGTGCTCGTATGGCAGGAGTCTTGCTGCTGCTGTCATATTACGGGCACTGTCTGTGCCAATTGTTGTCACCTTCCCCGCAATTTCCCACTGCTCTGCAACTTCAGAAAATTGTTCGGCACATGTTTCTGCAAAGTGCCGTTCTTCTGAGTGTTTAACCGTTAAAGCAAACGAATGCAACTTCCAGTCAGCGTCTATATGGTGTGCAGTAACTCCAAGATAATTCTGGTTTCTTACTGATGTCCAATGATCCCCGGTTAATGCCACAGCATTTGCATTTCGCAGGAGATTGATTTTAGATTGTTTCTCAGCTTCATAAAGCTCCTCTATGCGAGCAACAATTGTTCCCCGCTGTAAGGACTAGGCGGAATGACGAATCATCTGAGTAAATAAATGCATCCTTGCTAAAGTCCCAAAGCCTTCAGACTCAAAAGGCCTGAATGCAAAAATCACACCCACACCCACAAGTGAAGCCCGCTCAGGACAGAGCGTGGTTTCGAGTTACAAGACATTTTATGACCCCTTCGGAATCCCAGAGGGTGTGATTCTTGCTAAAGAAGAAAGGAATTTCCCCATTAAAGACATTTTAATGAGATATATTTTATATGTTGTTATGTGGGTCTGAGTGCCCAGGGCCTATGAAGATACCTGAGTGTATTGTAGTTCTAAACGAACGATAAATGCCTGTATTATGCATTTTAATGAATGATCCAGCTAACACTGGCCGAAGTGTCCTGTTACAAGTTTACGACCCAAAAGAATGTGCATGCAGGATCTCTGTCCACACGACACACACCCATGAGAACTTTCAAGGAATTTCCAGTCAAAAAGACATTTAACAATACATATTTTATATGTTTTATGTGTGTTTGATGGCCTACGTCCGATTGCAAGATCTGGGAATGTTTGTAGTTTAAAAGGAACCACAAATGCCTATATTATGTATATTTGAGACGTAAACCTGAATTCCTCTCATTGTTACATGTCGTGTTTGAGGTCATTTTAAAACTCTTTGTCTGACGCAGCCAGATATATGTATTGGGTTACCGTAAAAAGTATGATTGCCTGTATAACATCTCTCCTGTTATGTTTAAGAATCTGTGGAAAGGAAAGACAGGTTCTGCCTCTGTCGTAATTTATGTAGATAAAGCTGTCAAACCAAACAAAGACAACTTTCCCGCTCAAGATTTCCTGAACAATGATTGGACAATCCGCTTCAGAGGAGGCGGAAACATCAGGTCTTCAAAAGGACTGGCCCTCTTCTCACCCCTGTCCTCTTGCCTCTTACCTCCGGCGTCAGTATGTGACTTCTTAGTGATCTCCTCCGGAGATCTTTCATCTTTGCCTTTCTTTGTTTAATTCTAAGTTCTTTTAAGTACCCTACCGAGTTCATTTCCACCGACGAGGAATGAACTTAGCCTGAATTGTTTCTTTGGTAAATTTACCTCAAAGACCTTCAAACATGCGTTTGAAAGTCCGCGCTCTGAACCACCAGGAAACCACATGGGACACATGGACCACCACGCGCAACCGCTCAACGAACGAGCAGGCGCATGCCCCCAAGGACACACACACACGCACGCCTTCTCCTCAGCAAACTAAGAGACGGTGCAAGTATTTTTTTTCTCATCCAGATTTATTATGCTGTACGGTTGTTGCCTCAAAAGGGGCGATTTTGTGATTCCTTGTTGTCAGGTCTGAGGTTCCGTTGTCCAGGTGAACTTTGCCAAACGGTTGACCCTTACGGATCTCCGTTTTTCTCTCTCTCTCTCTCTCTCTCTCTCTCCCCCTCACTCTCACTCACTCACTTTTACACGTGTTCCCATTGTCTAAAACTCCCCGCGTGTCTTTGTCATTAATGTTTGTAAATACATGAAGTCTTCCAACTTCCGGTGGCGCTGCACGGCTGGCGACACGGACTCGCTGTTGCTGGCATTCCTTAAGTGTTAAGTGTTGAGAGGATAAGATACTTGCTTTTTGTTTTGCTTTTTAAGATCGGTCAATTTCTAAAGTCGATATGGCGATATTCATATGGCTCTTTATTGGGTTGTTTATCGCGCACCTGGCATCAGTCTGTTACTCGCACACAACGGCGTCCAGGAGGAGCAACGACCAAACACTATCATACACAAGAGAGGATCTGCTTCTGTACCGTTCAGTGGATCACAATTTGCCTGTGGACCTTCCGGATTTCCTGAAAGCCAGGAGGGTGGAAAGCAAACGCCGGCGGAAAAGAGGTCACAGAGGTGGTGTCAGACAGCGTCTTCGTCGACGCGGATGCAGACCGCCGTTACCTGCAATAATCCTGAGCAACGTCAGATCTTTACAACAAAAGATAGAAGAACTACGCATCAAAGCTAGAGCATGCTTCGAGTACCGGGATGCAGGTCTTCTGGTGCTTACTGAAACTTGGCTTCGCCCTGAGATGCCCAGCTCGTTGATAGAGGTACAAGGTTTTTCTCTTACTCGGTCGGATAGATCTGCCTCCTCGGGGAAGAGCAGAGGCGGCGGCATCTGTGTGTTTGTAAATGACCGCTGGTGCAGCCATACGACAGTTAAATCCACGGTATGTAACCCGGACATTGAACTCTTATGTTTAAGTTTGAGACCTTTCTATCTACCAAGAGAGTTTGGGAACATTTTGATCTGTGTTGTGTACGTCCCTCCGTCGGGCAAAGCAGCAAATGCCGTGAGCATCATAAGAGACTGTATTCAAGTTCAACTTCAACATACACCTGGAGTTCCTGTTTTTATTCTTGGTGATTTTAATCACTGTAAAATGGAGTCTGCCCTCTCTGGGTATGAACAGTATGTTAAAGACAATACAAGACATAATAAGATATTAGACAAATGCTATGGGAACATAAAAGAAGCATACACTTCCAGATCAATTCCTCCTCTGTCTAATTCTGACCACAACACTGTGTACTTAATTCCAACATATAAGACAATGTTTAAAAGACACAAACCTGTGATTAAGAGCGTTAATGTGTGGTCGAATGACATTGTTGAAACTTTGAAAGGTTGTTTTCTTTGTACTGACTGGGAAGTTTTTCATAGCGATGATATTGATGAATCTACCATGGTAATGACAGATTATATTAAATTTTGCACTGATAATGTAGTACCCAAAAAAGAGGTGATCACTTACGCTAATAATAAGCCCTACATAACTAAGGAAATTAAACGCTGTATTAATAAAAAGAAACTAGCCTTTCGTAATCATGATCGTCCTGCAGTAAGTTTGGCACAGAAGGAATTGAATGGACTATTGAGTGAGGCCAGGAATAAACAAAGAACTTCTGGAGAACAAGCTAAATATGTCTAACCCTAAACAGCTTTGGGATTCTATGAAATCCATAACAAATATGCAGCCTTCAAGGAAATATGTATCTACTACTGATGATCTACAGAAAGCAAATGATTTAAATCATTTTTATTTAAGATTTGAGAAGAGCAGTCATACTCCTGTAAATAGTTGTAGTGATGTGGAGCCTTCTGGTGTTTTTAAAGAAAAGTTGGTGATTGATGCTAATCAGATCAACTATTACTTTAAACACATTTGTCCTAAGAAATCGGCAGGCCCTGATGGAATTTCATCCTACATCTTAAAAAACTTTGCAGATGAACTGACTCCAGTATGGGTCCCTATATTTCAACAATCTTTGGACACCGGTATTGTTCCTAGCCTCTGGAAAAGGGCTGTGATCATACCGGCTCCGAAGATAGCCAAGCCCGTAGTAAATAATGATTTTAGACCGATCGCGTTAACGTCTGTGATTATGAAATGTTTTGAAAAGTGTATTGTGTCGATGTTAAAAGCAGAGGTTGCTAACAATTTAGATCCTTTACAGTTTGCCTTTAGGCAGGGGAGGGGAACTGAGGATGCCATTAGCAGCATTATGCACCTAATTCTGAAGCATTTAGAGAGTCACAAAGCCTATGCCCGTTTACTTTTTATCGATTTTAGCTCTGCTTTTAACACCATTCAAACGCCCTTGTTAATCTCTAAGATGGAGCAGCTGAGTGTAAACCCATCTATCATAAAGTGGTACTCATCTTTTTTAACTGATAGAACTCAATATGTTAAAGTAAACAATTGTCTTTCTCAACAAACAAAGATTAGCACAGGTGTCCCACAAGGATGTGTCAGTTCACCAATTCTTTTTACTCTTTTTACAAATGAATGTTAAAGTAAGCATTCAAAAAACTATATTTTTAAATATTCAGATGACACAGCCATCTTAAGTCTTCTCTATGGAGACGATAACATAGGAAACATCTACCAGCCAGAAATAAGCCGGTTTGTTGATTGGTGTGATAAAAATGATTTAATAATAAACATAAAGAAAACGGAGGAGATTATATTCGATCCAAAATGTATAGGTGACCATCATCAAGTGGTCATACATGACCAAAACATCACCCAAACGCAGACTTACAAGTATTTGGGTGTTTATATAGACAGCTCACTTACTTGGAAAACTCACACGGAATGGGTTTGCACCCGGCTGCACCAGAGACTGTACTTCTTACGTAGATTACGTTTTTATGGGGTTAATAAGAAAATTATGATGTTGTTCTACAAAGCTGTCTTAGAAAGCATAGTTAAGTATGGTGTTATAGTATGGTTTGGGAACCTATCTATACAGCTTAAATCCAAATTGGCACACCTGGTGTTGACAGCACTAAAAACAGTTGGACATGAGGAATATTTGAATCTACAACATTTATATGAAAGTTGTATCCGGAATCAGGTACAGAAAATCGTGGGTGACCAAACTCACTTTTTGTATTCACAGTATGAAATACTCCCCTCCGGTAGAAGATATAGAGTCCCATTGTGCAAACTAAATCGGTATAAGAATTCCTTCGTTCCTGTGTCTGTACGAATGCTGAATAACAGCTTATCTTATTAATTTTAAATTTGTAAAATCAACTGTCTTTCCTCTTTTTTATTTTTATTTTACATTTTATGTATATTATATGTATATGCAGCAACATGTAGTCCAAAACAAATTTCCTTCCGAGGATAATAAAGTATTCTACTACTACTACATGTATTCCTGTAACGTAGTAAATGCATAGGCTAGTTATTTCTTATTAAAATTCATGATACTCATTTGATGGATTGACTGTGTCTGCTCACACTTCCGGTCCCTGAAATTGCTAGATCAAAAAGCTACGAGCTTTACAAATTAAAGATACTTTAAAGAGTATTTGTTTATAGGGCGGGAAGGCTAATTCTTGTGGCCACAGAATTGATTTTCCTAAACTCTATAAATTAATTGAGCTAATTAATTTTACCTGTTTGTAAAACGTGATCTGTGTAGCTAATCGCAATCAACTTGTGGTTGGCTACTAAGATACACATGCAAGCATGCAGTTTTTGCATGCAGGTAAAATAACGTATCATCCCTTATCGGGAGATGTATTAACATGTAAGACTGATCTGATACAAACCTGTATGAATAATTATTAATTATTAATTATTAATTATGATATGCAAATTCCCAGTAATCAGATCCACCCCTGAGTCTTTACAGTATAATGGTGGAGAATGCGGGCACATTTCAAACTTTGTTTTATGAGCATTCCAGTCAATCTGTGTATATGAGTATTGTTATTTAATATGCGCGCGGATGTTGAAATTGTGAGACAAGCCGCAGACGCGCGCATTTCGAAAGTGAGCGAACGCGTTGCGAACTCACTGTCTGACTGGTTAAAGGCAAAAAGCCGTCTCAGTTCAGCACAACTAAAAAGAAACTGCTGTTTCATAGTATTAAAATTGTCCTACAAAAGCTGAAGAAACCTCTTTTGAATTATGACATTTTAATGTTAAACTCCCCTGGCGGAACGAGATTCTTCGGCCAGGGTGAAGACAAGATTTAGTGACTCGATGCTCTTTCACTACTCTTAAGAAAGGCCTGATATAATCGTTAGATCAACGATAAGCTCCTGGTTAAGCATTGACGTAGCTACTCAATTGTAAAAAAACCTAAAGCATATTGAATCGCTATTTGATAATATGTTATGGGAGTCGAAAAACAGACGAATATTTCCTGTTTTCTTTTGCACGACGCAGCGAAATCCTGCCAGACGTGTTTGTTAAAATATAGCACCGAAAAAAATCCAAAACCTAAAAACATTTTAATCATGTGCTATTTGATAAATGTTATTTGGATCCGAAAAACAGACGTATAATTCCTGTTCATATTTGTGTGTGTAGCGAAAGAAATCCTGCCACATGTTGTTTGTGTGTGTTTATATGCAGTAAACTGGCACAAAACCCGCCGAGGTTTAAAATTTATAATTGTGATTTTTGCAGAAAATTAACGTGTGGAACCGTTTTAAAACTGAATTACATACTAAAACAGAGGTTGTAATTCCGCTGACAAAACACGAGAGGGCAACCTACATGTTTTGTGGGTTCCAATCATACCATCCTCTGACGTCATTCAGCGTGAACGCAATTACGCCACCGTGTGGACGTTTGGTAGATCGTCATACTCAACTCCCTCTTTTCTGTTTTTCTTTTTCATTTTCTCTGCGATTATGAATTCTGAATTATCTAACTTTCAATACATATTCCAGTTAAAGCCTTGCTTGTGCTAGCATTTGTTTGACGTTAGACAATTCTCCTGCTGACTGTTCTATGCTTATTTTGAGTTTGTTTCAAACTAGATTTGAATTGAAAATTTACAGTTAAGTTTCAGTTTAGTCATTGATATCCACTTAGAGGGAAAGCACCCCTTGTGGCAGACATGCTAAAGTCAGTTTATTCTTTTACTCCTTTCATTCTGTGAAGTGGTCTATTTCCATCTCTTCTTTTTGATTTATTTTGTTATCACTGATAACGCTACAGCAATCATGATTAGCATCAGAAATAGTTCTGATCTTTGATTTCCTTACACTTATTTAAATTGAATTTAAACTTTTAAACTAGCTAAATTTGAATTAAGTATCTATCCAACCAAACAGGTTAACCACTGGGAGAAAGTACGCCCCCCTTGTGGCACAAACCAGCCACTACGGCCTGTCTTCTCCAGGGTTTCATCCTACTTTATTACTTTAATTGTTAATTTTTATTAATAATGAAAGTAATAATAAAAGAAATTATTATAATTTAAAAAATATATAAAAAAGAAAAAAAAAATTTTTGGTTAAGTTGATTTGACAATTACATTGTCATAAATCCCTTTAATTTTTTTTATCAGTGTTTAGTGAAGCCTCTTGCCTTGGTATCTCTGCATGCATAATTACTCAATTTGGTTTAAACAAGGGAACCTTAATTCACCTTAAGTTTCATCTGTTTCTCCTCTTCTGTGTTTATTGTGTAGAAATCCCTAGCGCGCGGTGGTGAGTTGACAGTCACATCTACTTGGCTTCCAGCTGTGGATTGTCTGACCAGCGTTGAATCACACTGGCCGTGCGTGAGTCTTGGACCCCTCTGTCTCTATCCACGGGCAGCACACAATTTGGCACTCCAAAGGTCGCAATTGTTTGAGAGGGCGCCCGTGGTACGGAGTGGGGAGCCCGGGGACTCTGCTGTCAAGTGTTCGGAAACGCTGGAAGGACCAATCACGCGCTGATTCCAACCAGAGTGATTTCAGTTCCACCCAGGCAAACTAAAAATGAGGTAATATAAAAAAAAAAAACCCATCTACTTAGTATAGGCCCCAGAATATTACATAGTTCCCCGGCCATTTAAGGGGTGTGGCCCACCTTCTCTCCTCCAAGCCACACCCCCTTTTCTAGGTTAGCCGCCGACAGCCGGCTTAGACGACCTTACTCTCTGTGTCATTTGTCTGTGTCAACACTTCCTTGTGTCATTATTTGCTCCATCTTCATTAGACCTATTCAATTTTATTTTACTCTAATCTTTTCTATCTTGCTATTTCTCTGTTCTGTTGTGATTTTGTTCCTTTCAGTTCACCCAGAGACAGAACCTATCTGAGACACCAAAGAAAACGTGAATAATAGTTTGACAACCAAGCCGTTAGCATCAACAGGTGACCCCTAAGCTACCGCCCTGTCAAAAATCTTTATTCAGGCCCATGCTGACCTACCCAAATTGTCCCACCGAACGGTTTAACTGTCTGCATCAGTTAACCAAAATTCACACCCACGGCAGAGCCTGTATTATAGCTCGTTAAACGTAGAAAGAACTTGCACTGGTCTTTCCGTGTGTGTTGTGTTCCTTTCGCCCACAGGGAAGCCAGTATGTTCCGGTCCTACAGTCCCACAACCCGCTGGGACAACCTGGAGACATGGCTGAGACTCATGACACCTCCATTCCTGCCCAAGGTCGCCAGTGACTCAGAGCCCCGAGTTACAGAAGGAAGTTGAAAGACTTCAAACTGCCCTGTCTGTTCCTCATCTGCACATAGACCGAAGAGAGCAGTCAGAGAAAAGAACCAGAGAGGAACTCGACGAGAAACTCCAACAAAGTGAAGCCCCTTGCAAAGAGCAGAGACTGAACTTAAAGAGACTCGAAAGCACGGCCCGTGCTACCCTCCACAAGCTCGTTCAGCAGAGACAAGGTCTCAACCATGAACTTGACACCATTCGCACAGAGTTGCAACACTCTTATAGACTGCAGCATAGGGCTGTATTGTCCTAGTCGATTAGTCGATTAATTGGTCGATACGTTCTGGTTCGACCAAAATTCTGATTGGTCGATTTTTTGCCGCGTTCATTTCATCATTTTTGCCGCGCTGAGGCGCGCTCATTTCATCAGGTGGAAAGCACTAACTGCTAATGGGGGGGGGTTTCAGAGTACCCCTGTTACACAGGTAACAGTCGGTCTTCAGAACACCCCCCTTGTTTTCACTTTTTTTGGATTAGCCCAACCCACCGGAGAAGAGCGGTAGATAGGCTATATGCGGAATATTATTTATTGTATTATATTAGTCAGTCCTCGTCCAACATGTCGACAGTGTGGCAGCATTTTGTCAAAATTGACGGGAAAAAGGTAGAATGCAAAGTTTGCAAGAAACAGTTTGCCTTCCACAGCTCGACGACAAACATGTCGTATCATCTAAAAGCGGTAAGCTCACTTGTCTGCATTAGGTTGCCCTGTCTGTTTTGAGTAGGCTAACGTTATATGAAAATATCAGAATTGGCATATTTCAATGTTTTAGTGTAATAATCGTTTTATAACTGCAGGCGCACCCATCCGCAATGACGGTAGCATCCCCCACCCACACCCAGACCACGCTGGATTTTAAGCCTCCTTTATCATCCAAACGGAAAAATTAAATCACGGAAGGAATTGTTAACTTTATTGCTCAGGATATGAGGCCCATTGCTGTTGTGGAGGGCCAAGGTTTTAAGAACCTGTTAAAAGTTTTGGAACCTGGATATACACTGCCAATACGCCACACAATCATGCATGCACTAACCGCAAAATATGCGGGACTCAAAGAGAAAGTTTCGGAGTTAATACAACACAGCGAGGCACTGAGCTTGACCACAGATATGTGGACATCTCTTAGAATGGAGTCCTATAAGACAGTGACTGCCCATTTCATTGATGGAGACTGGAAAGCACAGAGTCTTGTGCTTGAGACAAAACAAATAGAAGAGGCGCACACGGGAATAAACATTGCTGCGCGACTATCTGAAGTTGCTGATTCATTTGGAATTCAAGAAGCAAAGAGAATTTCTATTGTATGTGACAACGCGGCTAATATGGCACTCTGTGTGGAAACACTAAAGGAATCACATAAATGGCCAGAGATGCAGGGCGTCAGGTGCGCCGGGCACACTTTGCAGCTCTGTATTAACGCTGCACTCAAACAAGATCCAATTTGTCGTGCCGTGGCTGCATCACGTCATCTGGTGGGACATTTCAAAAAGGGGCACAAAGCAAAAACTGGGCTAAAACAAAAGCAGGAGCAGCAAAACGTCCCTCAGCATGAACTAATTCAGGATGTGTCTACACGTTGGAACTCAACATTTTCGATGTTGGAGCGACTGCTGGAGCAACGCTGGCCCATTACCGCAGTGCTGTCTGACCCAAACTTTACAAAGAAGAGCGACAGCAGTACACTGGACCTTACCACAGCACACTGGAATGCGGTAGAGGACATTAAAAATGTGCTGAAACCGATGACAACCCTGACCGAGCTGCTGTCTGAAGAGGACAACGTGTCCCTGTCTGCAACAGTACCCATGCTGGCAAACTTAAAGAAACGTCACCTGGCCATCGCGGATGATGACAGCCCCATTACCAAAAAAATGAAAAGCAAGCTGGTCGAAGAAATTGACAGTAGGTGGGAGTTTAAAAACCGAATGATGATGACTGACAGTGTATACATTACAGCTGCAGTAGTAGACCCTCGTTTTAAGCAGCTGTCTTTTCTGGATGATGCCAAACGAGACGAAGCCTATACAGTAGTTGCACAGCTAGCAGAACGACTGAGTGCACTCAGCGCAGTGAGCGCAGTCACAGGCACAGGTGAAAGTGAGGAGGAGCAACATGTGTCAAAAAAGCAGAAAAACGACAAAGAGAAGCTGTTGTGCGAAGATGAGGACGACGAGGTTTCTAGAGAATCAGGTGGGAGAAGCACAGTGACAGAAGAAATTAAAAACTATCTTCAGGACAGAACCAAAATCGACTCCGGACCATTGGGGTGGTGGAAAAAAAACCAAGATAGATACCCGAGCCTGGCCCGAGTTGCAAAGCGACTGCTCTGTATCCCTGCAACATCCACGCCTTCTGAACGCATTTTCTCCAAGGCGGGATTTATTGTCAATAAAGCAAGAAGCTGTCTCCTTCCAAAGAACGTGGATATGCTTGTGTTTCTCGCACACAACACAAAAAGTGTGGAGTGGACACTGATTGAAGTGTACTCTCTGTGAGTGAGTAGCCATTTGTTTTATTTCATTGTTTTTACATTATTTCGTTTTGAACATTAATACATTTTTTAATGTTGCACATTTATTTATTTAAAGTATTGTTGGATTTGGGCACTTTTTTTTTTTTTTTTTTTTTTTGCCTAACGCGCAATTGCGCTGTGCCCACTGTTTGTTTTAGTTTTGAGCCTATGCTTTATTTTTCTGTTATGCACTTTTTTTCGTTTTGGACATTAATAACATTTTATAATTTTGCACATTTATTTGAAATACTTGTGGATTTGGGCATTTGATTTATTTATTTTTGTAGGCCTATTTGTTCTGAGTTCACATACCTTGTTGTTGTATATGCACTTTATTTATTTTGTTTCGTTTAAAATTTGGCTGAATAACATGTTGTAGCCTACTTTACTTGTATGGTTTTGAGCCTAAGATGCTTTATTTTTCAGTTATGCACTTTATTTCGTTTCTGCTTTTGATCTGGTTTGTTTAATAAATATTCTTTTTTTTATTAAAGTGGATGTGCCTTTTGTGTTTATTAAGAGTAAAAGCTTTAAGTTAATAGTCTATTCGTGTCTCTGAAAAATGATAGTGTCTGACAGTTATAACTTCTTATTATAACATATGACAAAAATAATTGTCTAAATTATGTTGCATATTCCTCAACAGTTCTTGTGATGATATCACATGACAACATAGTAGGCCTACTATTTTCGGAAATCATAGGCTATGATATTGCGCAGGTGCACGTGATGCAACGCTGTCAGAGCCGACAGATTCGTGTGTCAGACTCATTTCAGTGCAAAATAATTAGGTCAAAAACGGTTTAATATACTGCAAATAGCCTACTAGTTTTTTATGTTTATTTATAATTAATTTAGGCGGACATCAAGGCTACCAAGTACTGCGCACAGTGCGCAGCTAATTAATTTAACGGTTTTTTTTATAACGTCATTTTTAGTCGATTTTAGTCGATTTTTTGTCGAAAACTTCAGGACTTCAGTCGACCAAGATTTTCTTTGGTTGAATACAGCCCTACTGCAGCATGACCTGAAAAGGGGAAACACACACCACAAGTTTCCCCTGACCAGTCCGCACCTTTCAGCCAACACACAAGAGCTGAAAAAGGGGGGTGAAAGCCCACCTTTCACAACCTCCCTGCCAATCTACAAGACATTGATTTTCATCTGCAGTCTCCAACCGGTGTGGCACACCGACACCGACTCCATCTAATCTGGACACAGCCAGCCCAGCTGGGCCCAGCCCAGACACACAGCAGGACAGACCTAGAAGGGCCTGCGCTACCACTACCGACTCCGAATGAGTCTGTGTGAAACTTACCATGAACCTGTGACGGAGGAGGACACCAGCTTCAAGAAACTTTTCCTCCCAAAACCAGTTAGTCACCATATTTTCGCATGCCCCCACGCAATGCCACGCAACAATGCGTGACCTACTGCAGAAGGCCTCCAACACAGAAGGACTCCTCAGAAAGAATTCCTAAAACCCCAATGATTCTGAACTGCAAAACCAGAAGACACACTGCACGAACACAGTGCAAGACTCTGCTAAAAAGGTCCCTGATCAGCATAGGACATAGAACTTTTAAAAGTAGATGAAAATGTGTGCTCAAAGAGTTGCAAGACTCTGCATTAGTGAACTTAGAATTTTACTGATTTAAAGGAATCTTAAATGGACGTGTAAGCCTCAACAACCAACAGACTATGCACAACTTTTTTTGAAACAAACAGTTTTAGATACTTTTTGAAATATGCACTGCTGTACATTAGTTTCCATGACAAAGACTTGTTACAGGAAACACTAACTCCAAATAGGGCAGTCATCACCCTGACACTAGATAGTAAGCAAACCCCCTGAGCTGGGTAAACTAGCATGACCTAGAGCTCCTTCGTTTAAACTACTGTCATCCTAAGAAAGTGTGCATTTGATCATTCCGACCCAAATTACACCACATGCGATACGCATTTTGATCACTAGTTGCTGGCTTGTCTAAATGCAGATAGAACCATAGCTGGAATTGACATCTCTAAAAAAAAAAAAAAAAAAAAAAAAGGGTCTTAGATTTTGACTGGTAGCGGTAATTTCAGCCTTAAAGCGTAAGTCTGTGTGACAGAGGAATCTCATCTCAGCGGCAGGTGGACGGTACCGGTATTTATTATTCTGCTTTGGTAAAAAAATAAATAAAATAAAAATAAAAAATAAAAAAAATCTCAGTATGACTAAACCTGTTAGCTGACAAAGAAAGCTCAGGACAGAGTTAGATAGATATGTAGACCTGTCTACAATGTAAAGGCCTTACAAATTATTGATAGATTGATGTAATTAACCTAAAAATTTTAGCTGCATCTACAAGCAGACAGCTACGTAGCGATCAAAACAAGTCACTCGCTGAAAAGTCAGCATTTATGCACGAGAGGGACGTAACTATATATGCTTAGACAAGCTTTGACTTACAGCAAATCTATTTCCTTACTCTGTAAACAAATAGAATAAGTTGTGTAAAGTAAAGAGAAGAGTTACATGAGTAAAATCAGCAAATGCCAAAACACATTTGCATTTCACTGAATGTAACATCAAGTTTGTAAAAGACTTAAAAGTATAGGTGCCTCCTTGTAACCCGTTTAAACGTGCATGATTCATGTAAACGTACAGACATTCTTCAGGTACTGTCGAATTGTTCTGACATGCTCTGGTTCCCATGACAACGACTTGTCACAGGAAGTGCTAACTCGTAATGTCACTTTGTAAACAAACCAGCCTAGGTGACTAAGCTAACCTAACCTAGCATCCATCCAGCTTAAGCTAAGCTAAATAATAGCTTCCACAGCTAGCAGTTAGCATCGTTTACTTCAACCCTTAATTACCGCTTGTGTCTACACAGTGCAAACTATTCTAGAATGCCTTCTTTAACACCAGTTAGGGTTTCTAATTATTCACTTTCCGTGTTTACAATTCTTTGCAGCTAAAGTTCACCTTCACTAGTGTAGGCATCGTCCTTGCTAACCGTCGAAGGCTAACTTTGCAGATGCCCTGTTAATTAAACTTACGTTTAACTACATGTAAACTGTGTAGCTAGAGAATAATTCATATAGCAATAGGAATTTTCATCGGCAGGTGACTAAACCGATCATTCCCGGTGTTTTGATCACTTTATTCCCTTTTGCTTTTTTTTCTCCTCGTTAATTCTTTCATTTCTTTGACTTTGATAATAATAGCAGTCAGCTATTCCCTTGGCTATTCAGTCATCTATATGATTTAATTTAATTTCCTCTCTTGTTCAAATGTGGTTCCATTTCCCATAGGGCCCAGAAAGGAAAAAGAGACACCCTTATTTGTTATTTCGGCTTTATTTCAACCAGTGCACTCATTTTCGTGACCCTGCAGCACAAGTAATTTCAACAATTTACTAGGGCACAACTATAATTATGAGGATTGATAATAAGCAGAATTTAAATAAGAAAGCTGTCCGTTTCCCTCTTATCCTTCACTTCGTCAAGCCGTAGTGACCCCCCCAGTTAAGTCCAGAGAAATAATTAAGTCATAAGAACCATCTTACGTCATTTATTTTATCTCGGCTATGCCCTCTCCAGGAAATACTCTCGGAACCACACAAGTCTTAGCCTCCTAACATCCACACCTAAGATTATAAGGACACAAGAGACACTTAGCTTTAGGCTAAATATCTAGCGAACCATTAAGCAGTAGTTCTGAACTTTTAGGGCCATGCATTAGTCACTCACCACAAGTGTGCCAAAATGTCACAGAGCCCCTGCTTAGCCGGACCTCAACAGCTCAGAGCGGAACCCCTCTCGACCAAGTCTGAACACACATCAGACGAAAACAGTGCTGCCACGTCCGAGACAGCCAAGAGCCTGAAGTTGCTTAAAGAGCTTCTTCACAAAAGACTTTACAAAGACAACAAGAGGGACGAACACGACATCCTATGCCTCAGCATAAAACCTGCAACAGGCACACAGAACACTGCTCGTCAACAACAGACCACAGAGCTAACACAGCTGACACAGCTGACAACTGCACAGCCTGAGCAAGATAGCACAACTTCCCACAACTGGGACCAAAATCCCAAAAGACCCCAAGTTTGGTTTTCTTCATCCAGCTAAGCTACGTGTTACTTTCAACGGTGTCGAAAGACAGTTCAACTCACCGGAGCTGGCTAAATCATATGTCAACTCTTTACAGCCTCGTCAGAATGTATCAAGTGATGCATGAATATGTTCGCTTAGGTATGTGAGTTGTGTTATACAATACAATACAATACAATTTTATTTGTAAAGCACATTTAAAACAACCGAGGTCTGCCAAAGTGCTGAACACTGACATAATTTCATACAAAATTATGAACACATGACAAAAGGACAAGACAAAGTTAAACAAGTGACAAGACAAAACAAAACAAAATGCAGATTAACTCTCAGTCTGGTTTAAAAGCCAATGAATAAAAGTGAGTTTTGAGCCGTGATTTAAAAGTCTCAATGCTGGGGGCTACCCTAACACACATAGGCAAATCATTCCACAGCCTCGGGGCCACAACTGAAAAAGCTCGATCTCCTCGATTTTTAAGTCTTGTCCTAGGAACAAATAAGAGTAATTGGTCAGCAGACCTTAATGACCTCAGAGGAGCATGCATCATCAGTAGATCATCTATGTAAGCTGGAGCTTTCCCATGAAGAGATTTAAAAACAAACAATAAAATCTTAAACTGTATTCTAAAACAAACTGGTAACCAATGAAGAGAAGCAAGAACAGGCATAATGTGCTCCCGTTTACGGGTTCCAGTAAGAAGTCGAGCGGCAGCATTTTGAACTATTTGCAATCTAGAGAGAGACGCCTGGTTAACTCCTATATATAACGAATTGCAGTAATCCAGGCGGGTAGTAATAAAAGCATGTATAACCCTCTCCAGATCTTTAAAAGATAAAAAGGGCTTCAGTTTGGTGATTTGCCTAAGTTGAAAGAAACTGGCTTTTACAACAGAGTTTATCTGTTTCTCTAGGTTAAGATCACTATCCAACTTTACACCAAGGTTCGTTACCATAGACTTTACGTAGGGCGTCAGGGGTCCCAGGTCCAATTTGGAGGCGCTAGTAGAGCTGCTCGATCTAAAAATAATAATTTCAGTTTTACTTTCATTAAAATGTAGAACATTTAGAGCCATCCATGCTTTAATGTCATAAAAGCAATCTAAGAGCCTTTTTGTCAAATCCTCACCCTTACTCTTTATAGGCAGGTAGATTTGTAAATCATCTGCGTACAGATGGAAACTAATATTATGTTTCTTTAAGATAGATCCTAATGGGAGCAAGTAAAGGGAGAAAAGAATCGGTCCCAAAATAGAGCCCTGCGGAACTCCGGAAGTCACTGGTGCAACTGGAGAATTTGAGCTCCCATACTCAACTTTAAACACTCTCTCTGAAAGATACGATCTAACCAATCTTAATGCAGTGCCCTTAATCCCCACGCTGTGCTCAAGACGCGAGATAAGAACACTGTGGTCAACCGTATCAAATGCTGCTGTAAGATCTAAGAGCATCAGAATTGTAGGATCACCACAATCTGTTGAAATCATTAAATCATTAAAAACTTTTATAAGTGCAGTCTCTGTGCTATGAAAAGTTTTGAACCCAGACTGGAATACCTCAAGAATACCATGCAGATCTAAATAGGCTTGTAACTGTACTAAAACTACCTTCTCTAAAATCTTGGGTGTTGGGTAAGTTAACCCATGAAAAAAGTGTTGGGTAAGTTAACCCATGGCATTATGAGACACTGTATGACACCCCGAATGTGACTGTTTATTACTTGTTACTTTTTTTATTTTATTTTTGAGCTTGGCATAGTGTCTCAAATGCAAACGATTTTTTTTATTTTATTTTTTATATATATATATATATATTGCTGTCTAATTGCCATACTTGGGAATTTTGTTTTTATTCAATTGTTTTAAGGACTGTACAAGTGCAATATTATTTTCTACCGAAGCTGAATTGATTGGGGTTATCTTTTAAATCTGTTCTAATGTGCGTTTGCAATTTTGAATGTCATATTCTGCAGGGCAGTTTTTTTTTCTTTTTTTTTCTCTTCTTCTCTTTTTGTTTATCTGTAATCGTGAGCAGTGAATCGTTGGATTGGCTCCAGTTGGAGTCTGCACATGGGTCCGCGTCATTTGGGGATGCGGATAGTGTATGTGCATGGGTGGGTGGGAATGTTCTGAGGGTTGAATTTCCCCTTTATTTTTTCTTTAATTCTTTATATTCTCCTTTTCTCGTTTCCTTACGTTCGTTTTTTTTTTTTTTTTTTTTTTTTTTTTGTCTTACAGGAGGTTTTTCCCCTCAAGGGTACTGTTTTAGTTTAGTAAAGTAGATGGCTAATTATCATGGTAATTTGCCACATCCAGTCAGTTCTGCAATAAGATTTGTAACTTGGAACATTAATGGCATGGGAAGCCCCATCAAAAAGTCAAAGATATATGCACATTTGAAAAGGTTAAATACAGACATTGCTTTCTTACAGGAGACACATTTGAGAAACCAAGATCATCTGAAGCTTAAGTGTACTTGGATAGGGGAAGTTTTTCACTCTGATTTCAATTCAAAAGCCAGAGGGGTTGCGATAATGATTAATAAAAGGGTTCAGTTTTCTTCTACTAAGGTAATAACTGATAAAAATGGAAGATATTTGATTGTTTTTGGCACTCTACTACAAAATCCTGTGATTCTTGTCAATGTATATGCACCAAATTTTGACGATCCAGGTTTCATAAACAAGTTGTTTGAGATCCTCCCCTCATTAAATAGTCATCTACTTATTTTTGCTGGTGATCTTAATTGTGTAATCGATCCTGCTTTGGACCGTTCTAGTTCCAGAACAATGACTCCATCATCTATGTCTAAATCAATAGTGGAATTTATGTCCAAAAATGGTTGTGTTGACCCATGGAGATTTTATAACCCTCAAGATAAGGAATTTTCTTTCTTCTCGCAAGCCCATCAGTCATATTCCCGTATTGATTATTTTTTTATAGATAGATCTCTGATATCTAAAGTAAAATCGGTTTCTTACCATGCTATTGTTATATCTGACCATGCCCCTCTTACGGTTGATATACAGTTCTCTGTGCAGCCTAGATATTCATCACTATGGAGGTTGAATACTCTTCTGTTGTCTGATGTAAAATTCATTGATTTTATTTCAACTTCCATTGATAATTTTTTGGCTACAAATCAAGATGGGGTGGTTACTTATTCATTGCTGTGGGAAACACTTAAAGCTTACCTTCGGGGACAGATTATTTCTTACTCCGCACATTCAAGGAGAGTTCGCAACATAAGGATACGTGAACTCACTTCAAATATTTTTCAAATTGATCAGCTGCTTGCCAATTCCCCTTCACAAGATAAATTTAAACAACGTCTCGATTTACAAGCTGAACTTGATCTCGTTCTGACTGAAGATGCTGAGTGGCTTCTTTTGCATTCTCGTAGTACTTATTATGAACATGGTGATAAAGCTGGTCGCCTCTTAGCTCATAAGTTAAGACGTCAAGCAGCTAGTCGTTTGATTCCACAGATTCAGGATCTATCTGGTAATTTGATATCTGAACCTGAAGGTATTAATGCCACCTTCAAGTCTTTTTATTCATTGTTATATACTTCTGAATCTCCGTCTGATGCCCATGATATGAATGCCTTTTTGCAGAACTTAAATTTCACCACGATTGATTCAGCTGTCGCTGGGGATGTCGAAGCACCTATCGACGCAAACGAAATTAATCAGGCAATTAAAAGGATGCAAGGTAATAAAGCTCCTGGGCCCGATGGTTTTCCTGTTGAGTTTTTAAAAAAATTTCAGAACAAATTATCCCCATTACTTCTGTCAGTGTATACGGAATCTTTAGAGCGTGGTTTCCTACCAGAAACACTTACACAAGCGTCCATAATTCTGTTGCTTAAAAGGGATAAGGATCCTAAGCTATGTGGTTCTTACAGGCCCCTTTCTTTACAGAATGTGGATGCCAAGATCCTGGCCAAGGTGTTGGCATCTCGTATTGAAAACATACTTCCAAAGATTATATCTGAGGAGCAAACCGGGTTCATCAGGGGGAGACAGTTATTTTTTAATGTCCGTACTCTTTTAAATATAATTAATCTTAAACATTCTGCCAAGACACCTGAGGTTGTTATTTCTCTTGATGCTGAAAAAGCATTTGATCGTGTAGAGTGGGAGTATCTTTTCACTGTGCTTCAAAAATTTGGATTTGGAGATAAATTTATAAATTGGATACGTCTTTTATATGCTTCACCTCAGGCGAGTGTGCACACCAATGACAATAGATCCACCTATTTTAAACTTGGACGTGGAACACGACAAGGGTGCCCTCTTTCCCCTTTGCTTTTTGCCCTGGCCATTGAACCGCTGTCGATTGCTTTGAGGTCCTCCCCGTTATTGCAGGGAGTGGTGAGGTCAGGTATTGAAATTAAATTATCACTATATGCTGATGATCTATTATTATATCTTTCCAATCCAATTCCAAATTTTCCAGTTATTTTATCCACGTTGCAAAAATGTGGCTCTTTTCTGGATATAAAATAAATCTCCACAAAAGTGAGTGTTTCCCGATTAACGCATTGGCTAAGGGTCTTTTGCAGTCAGATGTTCCATTTAAACTAAGCAGAACAGGATTTAGATACCTTGGCATTAATATCACTCATTCTATGTCCTCTCTTGTTTCTGGTAATTTCACCCCTCTGTTAGAACAGGCCAAGTCTGATTTTCAGCGGTGGAGCAATCTGCCTCTATCATTGATAGGTCGGATTAATGTAGTGAAAATGAACGTGTTGCCTAAGTTTCTTTTTGCTTTTCAGTGCATTCCTCTGTTTCTTCCTAAAAAGTTTTTTAAATCTATTGACCAGATTGTGACTGAATTTTTGTGGGGTGGTAAAGTTCCCCGAATTCGGAAATCGTTGCTTCAGAGATGCCATCTGAATGGTGGGCTCTCTTTACCTAACTTTATGTTTTATTATTGGTCAGTAAACATTCACAAGATAACATTTTGGCTTAGTCCGTCCACAACATGGTGCAGATTGGAAGCAAATTCATGTATATCTACCTCTCCATTGGCTTTGCTTACTTCACCCTTATCCTGTAATGTCTCTTCGGCGTCACTGACACATAACCCAGTTGTTGTATCTACACTTCGTATCTGGTGCCAATTTAGGCGACACTTTAAATTCAATTCTGCCTCAACATTGATGCCACTATTGGAAAATCATATATTTCCTCCATCTCTTTCTGATCCCGTATTTAAGCAGTGGCATGCAAAAGGCTTGAGATGTTTTCGAGACCTGTACAGAGATGGTACATTTTGTAGTTATGTACAGTTATCCTCTGATTTGGAGTTGTCAGAGTCCCACTTGTATCGTTTTTTGCAGATTAGACACTGTTCTGCTACCTTATTTGCTAGGTTCCCATCTTTGCCCCCTCTGCTAGTTTGGGAAGAGTTTCTGCAACTCAATCCGTATCACAAGTCACAAATTACAAGAATTTATGGTTGTCTTTTAGGTCTAAGTGATTGTTCTATTGACAGAATTAAAAGAGCGTGGGAGGGGGAGTTGGGGGAAAGTTTTGAAGAGGACTGGTGGGCAGGCGCTCTGGACAGAATACGTTCTAGTACAATTTGTGCACGTCTTGGTCTCATACAATTTAAAGTATTATACAGAATTCATTTTTCTAAGGCCAGACTATCTGAAATATTCCCTAATGTTGAAGACAGATGTGACAGATGTCATGCACCTTTGTGCAATTTGAGTCATATGTTTTTTACTTGTCCTATGTTGCAAAATTTTTGGGTCAGTTATTTTACAATTATGTCTAAAGTGTTAAAAATTAGAATTGATGTTTGCCCCACCATAGCAATCTTTGGTGTACCAAAAATCTGGTCTCAGTTTAATTCCAAACAACTGGATGTTATATCTTTTACCTCCTTGTTAGCTAGGCGCCGTATTTTGCTCCACTGGAAATCTAATAAGCCTCCAACTACCTCCCAATGGTTAGTGGATACCATGTTTTTTCTGAAACTGGAAAAAGTAAGGTGTTCTCGGAAGAGCAGCTCCTTCAGTAAATGGCATCCCTTTATAGCTTACTTCAATTATCTTAAAACTCTACCTCCTGGTTAGTACATGATTAAATGTGTGTGTACGCACGCGTGTGTATATGTATGTATATATATGAATGTGTGTATGGTGTGTATACAGGTGTGCGTATGTATGTGTATACGTACACTCACCAGCCACTTTATTAGGTACACCTGTCCAACTGCTCGTTAACACTTAATTTCTAAGCAGCCAATCACATGGCGGCAACTCAGTGCATTTAGGCATGTAGACATGGTCAAGACAATCTCCTGCAGTTCAAACCGAGCATCAGTATGGGGAAGAAAGGTCAAGTCAAGTCAAGTCAAGTATATTTATATAGCGCTTTTCACAATACAGATTGTATCAAAGCAGCTTCACAATATCAATCAAAACAACATAACAATGTTTGTTTATTAGTGGAAAACAATAAAATAAAAAAGACATCCAAGTTTGGAAGGGCTGATCAATGTTATTAATGATTGGTTAATTAATTTGAATATCCCCAACTGAGCAAGCCAAAGGCAACAGTGGCAAGGAACCGAAAAACTCCATCAAGTGACCCAGTGGTGTCCTGAAACTCCATCAAGTAACCCAATGGAGAAAAAAAAACCTTGGGAGAACCCAGGCTCAGTCGGGGGCCAGTTCTCCTCTGGCTTTTATGAACTAGAGGCCGGATTTACAGTAACTGTAAGTTTAAAAATTTTATATGAATGCCTGGCTGAAGAGATGCGTCTTTAGTCTAGTTTTAAACTGGGAGAGCGACGTAGAAGTAAGCAGAAGAGCAGAAGAGCAGAAGAGCAACGAACAATATCAGGAAGGCTATTCCAGAGCTTCGGAGCTAAATGTGAAAATGCTCTCCCTCCTTTGGTGGATCTGGATATCCTAGGTATGACCAGAAGCCTCGAATTTAGTGATCTTAAAGAGCGCGATGGATTATAGGGCGATAGAAGATCCGTTAAATAGACTGGAGCTAAACCATTTAGGGCTTTATAGGTCAGTAGCAATACCTTGTAATTAATACGGAACTTTATAGGTAACCAATGAAGTGATAACAAAATCGGTGTTATATGATCATATTTTCTTGATCTAGTAAGAACTCTAGCGGCTGCATTTTGGACTAACTGTAGCTTGTTTATTGAGGATGCAGGACAACCAGCTAATAAAGCATTACAATAATCTAGTCTCGAGGTCATGAATGCATGAACTAACTTTTCTGCATCAGAGACTGATAGCATATTACGTAGTTTAGCAATGTTTCTAAGGTGGAAAAAGGCTGTTTTTGTAACATATGAAATATGCTTTTCAAAAGACAGGTTGCAGTCTAATATAACACCCAGGTCTTTTACAGTAGAGGATAAAGTAACAGGGCATCCTACTATGTTAAAGTAGTGTTGTGAGAGGTTTTGTGGACGGTTTTTAGAACCGATAAGTATTACTTCTGTCTTGTCTGGATTTAATAAAAGAAAATTACGCGTCATCCAATCTTTTATATCTTTAACACAGTCTGTCAATTTGGATAATTTAGCGTGTTCATCTGGCCGTGATGAAATATATATTTGAGTGTCATCGGCGTAACAATGGAAACTAATTCCATGTTTCCTTATAATATTACCAAGTGGCAGCATATATATTGAGAATAATAGAGGGCCTAACACAGATCCCTGTGGCACTCCATAGTTTGCCGAAGTTATGATCGATTTTTCTCCATTTAAATAGACAAAATGGTAGCGGTCGGATAAGTATGACCTGAACCAGCTTAATGCTTGTCCTTGAATACCAGTATAATTTTGTAGTCGATCTAGGAGTATTGTGTGATCTATAGTATCGAACGCTGCACTAAGATCAAGTAAAACTAGTATTGAGATACAGCCTTGGTCCGAAGCTAAAAGTAAATCATTTGTTATTCTAACCAGCGCAGTTTCAGTGCTATGATGCGGTCTGAATCCAGACTGAAACTTTTCATAGATGTCGTTTTCTTGTAAGAAAGAGCCGAGTTGAGCGGACACAACTTTTTCTAATATTTTAGACATAAATGGAAGATTTGAAATGGGTCTGTAATTTACTAGGTTATTTGGATCTAATTGTGGTTTCTTAATAAGAGGTTTTATAACTGCCAGCTTGAACGTTCTTGGAACATGACTGTAAGGACTGGGCGAAGGTGAATCTGAATAACTAAATACCCCCATGCTAAAATCCCAAAGCCTTTAGCCCCAAAAGGCCTGGAACTTGGAAAAACACACACACACACACACTCTCTCCCACACACACACCAAGAACGGGGTGTTCTGTTACAAGACTGAGCTTTATTACCCCTTGGAATGTCCCAGAGAGTGTGATTCCTCCTTATTCTTGCTGAGAAGAATAAACGAACCCTGGTTTAAACCTATATATTCTATGTATATATATATATATATATAACCATGTGATACATGCATCCAATGTTCCATCTCATGATTTTTCCTTTATGTTGTTTGGTCTGTGTGGCCTTGTAAACTCTAATGGGTTAATGTTTGAGACATGACTTGCATACTATGAGAAACAGAAATCACTGTGTAGCATGTTTAGTCTCGATAAACTCCAATCCTCGTTCCCCATTTGTTGATTTACATTACATCTCGCTAACTTTGTGACACAGGGGTGTTATAAGAAATCTTGAGGGTTCTCTCTCTTAAACACCCAATGAACTGACATATTCAAATGTCCTGCGAGATTCACCAGAACACTTCATGACTGTGGCTCGAGCTTCAAGCAGACCTTATCAAACTAACCCCCCTCCTTTCTGCAGAGAAAGGAATGCCATGCGGTCAAAGAGTCCCCTCTGAAAACGCACATACACAAAGCTTTAATTCACTCATTTAAAGACTTTACTGAGATATATTTGATATGTTATGTTTGTCGATTTGTCCAGGCCCTATCAAGGGATCTGGGAGTGTATGGTAGTTCTAAACGAACTACAAGGGCATTTAATTATGCTTTTAATGTAACTCTGCAATATAACTCTCCTTATACGTCTTTCTTCCTATTTTCCGAACCTTTGTGATCTAACGAGGTCATCTATGTAATTGAACAAGCCGTAAAATGTATTTTACTATGTTTAATCATCTTTGGAATGATTCTGACCAAATTCTGACTGCTTGTAAAACCTGTGAATGCGGCCATAAATCGAACGCGGACAAGACAAAGCCGAGGTTGCCGCCAAAGTTTAGTTGAATGCCATTGGCCAGTTCGCACCTCAGAAGGTTCCTTTAAAGAAGAACTGAACCTCCCTCCGCAGTCAGATCTTACTGCGCTCTTCCGTGCTCGTCCTGGTTTCAGAATGTAACGTCTCGTCTCGAGGCGAGTCTTTCGCCTTTCTTTTATGTGTTCTAGTTAGTTTGTGTTTTTCAGTCTTAAGATAAGTCCCGGTGTTTTAATTCCACGAGTGAAAAGAACACCGCGGGACATATCTCTTCAGCAAAGCCGGCTACGAGGGACATTTAAACCACCGCGCGCTCTCTCTGAACCAGAAGCACGCGCACGTGACCACGTGACGCTTCCTCCCACACAGGACACCGCTCACGGTGCAGGACCGACGCGACACAGAGTGCATGACCAAGATTACATTTGCGCAAGTATCTCTTTTTACAGAGCTTCTAAGAAGCCTTAAGATGATGTTTTCGTGTTGTTACAGAAAAGGTGAAGTCCAGGATAATGCTGCTAATGCTCTCTCTCTCTCTTTCTCTCTTTCTCTCTCTCTCCGTTCTCTCTCTCTCTCACACCCTCACTCTCCCACACGTGTCTCCATTTGTCCAAACGCAATGCCTTTCTCGTTCATCGATGCCTTATCGTGTTTTGTTTGTTTATTATGTTTGTAAATATATATGTATATATATATTCCATGGCAACTGTAGTAAATATATAAGTAGACATGCCTTTATTAAATCCATTATATTCATTTGATTGATTCATTTACTTTGCTCATTTTCAAGTCCCTTAAGTGCAAACAGGTCCTACTCGCTTTATCAATTAAAGATACTTTAAAGAGTATGTGTTTATAGGGCAGAAAACCCAATTCTTCTGGCCAGAGAATTGCGTTTCCTGAAATCCTATAAAGTAAGATGATATTGTGGATCCCCACAATATTATTCTGGCAATGGAGCTAATTAATTTTGCCTGTTTTGTAAGACGTGATCAGTGTAATTAACTGTAATCAACTTGTAGTTAAAATGCAAGGATACACAGTTAAATATGCAGGTAAAAGGACATCCTCCCTTAGAGGGAGATTTATTAACATGTAAGACTGATCTAATCCAAACATGTATGAATAATTATTAATTATGAATTATTAATTATGATATGCAAATTCCCCACGGATTAGATCCGCCCATAGTCTTTACAAATGGTGGAGAAAATACGAGCACACTTTAAACTTGTTTTTGAGCAGATTAAGTTTTCAATCTATGTCTATATTGTGATTTAATATTGTACGTGCACCTCGGTTGAGCGAACGCTATGCGAACTCACCTTGACTGATTAAAGGCAAAAAGCCGTTTCAGTCCAGCGAAGCTAAGAAGTAAACTGCAGTTTCATAGTTTCAGAGTATTAAAGTTGTCCGACAAAAGATGAAGAAACCTTTTTTGAACAACGACAATTTTAATGTTAAACTCCCCTGGCGGAACGAGATTCTTCGGCCACGGTGAAGACAAGATTTAGTGAAACGATGCTCTTTCACTATTCTTAAACAGGCCTGATATTAATTATAATCGTTAGATTATCGATAACTCCGGGTTAAAACATTGACGTAGCTACTCAATTGTAAAACCTAACGCATATTTGATCATAAGTGCTATTTGATAATATGTTATGGGAGTCGAAAAAACAGACGAATAATCCCTGTTTTATTTACGCACAGCGCAGCGAAGCAATCCTGCCAAACGTGTTTGTTAGAATATAGCACAGAAACAATCCAAAATCTAAAAACATTTTAATCATAAAGTGCTATTTGATAAATGTTATTTGGATCCGAACGACAGACGTATAATTCCTGTTGTCCCTATGTGTGTGTGTAGAAAAAATCCTGCCACACCGTTTTGTGAAATATAGCACAGAAAAATCCAAAACATAAAAACATTTTAATCATAAAATGCTATTTGATAAATGTATTTGGATCCGAACGACAGACGTATAATTCCTGTGACCCTATGTGTGTGTGTAGAAAAAATCCTGCCACACCGTTTTGTGAAATATAGCACAGAAAAATCCAAAACATAAAAACATTTTTAATCATAAGTGCTATTTGATAGATGTTATTTGGATACGAATGACAGACGTATAATTCCTGTTGTCCATATTAATGTGCGGAAATGAAGAAATCCTTCCGTGTACACGTGTCGAAATAGGAAAACCCGCCGAGGTTTAAAATTTATAAGTGAACACGTGTGAATCATAGTGCTAATTGTCGTATGTGGGAATCAAAAAACAGATGCCTAATTCCTGTTGTCCCTATGTGTGTGCGTAGGAAAAAAATCCTGCCACACCGTTTTGTGAAATATAGCACAGAAAAATCCAAAACATAAAAACATTTTAATCATAAAATGCTATTTGATCAATGTATTTGGATCCAACCGACAGACGTATAATTCCTGTTTTCTCCTACACAGCGCAGAAAAAAAAAATTCCTGCAAGACGTGTTTGTTAAAATATAGCACCAACAGAAACAATCCAAAACCTAAAAACATTCTAATCATAAAACGCTATTTGATAAATGTATTTGGATCCAACCGACAGACGTATAATTCCTGTTTTCTCCTACACAGCGCAGAAAAAAAAATTCCTGCAAGACGTGTTTGTTAAAATATAGCACCAACAGAAACAATCCAAAACCTAAAAACATTCTAATCATAAAACGCTATTTGATAAATGTATTTGGATACGAACGACAGACGTATAATTCCTGTGACCCTATGTGTGTGTGTAGAAAAAAAAAAAATCCTGCCACGCCGTTTTGTGAAATATAGCACCGGAAAGAAATCCGTCGAGATTTAAATTCCGCACTATTTGTGATTTATGCAGCAATTGAGGCGTGTAATTCTTTGCATGTCCTCTGAGACGGTCACATTTGAAAGCAGGCGGGTTGCAATGCTACTGCCAAACGCTAGGGCGCGCCCTTGAGTTTTCCAGTATCAGACGGCCTCCATGTCCTGACTTTACCCTCCATGAGCGAAATAGCGCCACCTCGTGGACACCAGTAACAATGTCATCCTTTCCTAAATCTCTCTCTCGTCACAATTTCAGATTTTTCCAGTGAATTTCTGAAAGTGTGTTTCTAACTTTCAATGCATGTGCAAGGTCCAGTGTTACTAACATGATTTCACCTCTGACTGTGTACACTTATTTTGAATTTGGTTCAAACCACATTTGAATTTAAAATTCAAAAGTAAGTATTAGCAGTTTCTGATGACCACTTAGGAGGAGTGTGGCCCCCTTGTGGCCTTCCCCCCGCTAAGTCAGCTCATCTCTTACTGTCTACTCTCATTCTGTTTTGAAGTGGCTTTCTCCCAGTTGATTTTATTTTGGTTATTATCATTGATACACCACAGTGATCGTGATCATCATCAAAAATAATGCCAACCTTTAATTTCCTACACTTATTCAAATTTGGTTGGAAACAAACAAATTTCAAGATTAATTTGAATGAAGTCTCCTTCCCTGTGGGGAATGGTTTTATGGCTTTACTTCTATATTTCCTTTTTCAAATTATTTTTAATAATTTTGATTTGATACGTTATGACAACTATTCTAGAAGTTACTTAACATCTATGCATACGCTCGATTTGAATTGTATTCAAAACCAGTGAATGCAATTTAAATCAAGTCCTCTGTCAGCCAGGGTGACCACTAGGAGGGAGTGGCCCAAAACCCTTTGTGGCCCAAACGCGCCACTACTGCCTGTCTTCTCCCGGGGTACATCCTACTTTATTACTTTTGATTGTTAATTTTTATTAATAATAAAAGTGATAATAATAAATAAATAAAATAATAATAAATAAAAAAAAGGGTTAAATTTTTTTTTTCTTAAAGGAAATGTTTTTTTTTTTTCTCTTTCTTTTGGGTTAAGTTATTTTGATAATTAACATCATTTTCATAATTTCCTTTTTACCATTATCTAGTAAAACCTTTGCTTCTATTTTCTACATACGTAATTACTCAATTCAGTTTAAACAAGAAAGCTTTCATTCACTGTCAAGCCACTTGTTCACACTATTCTGTGTTTATAGGTAGAATCCACTAAAGAGCGTGTGGTGATTTGACAGTCATCTCTGCTTGGAGTCCAGCATGCTGGTTCATCTGACCTGTGTCCCCAGCACTGACTGAGCGCGAGTCTCGGACTTTCCCGTGTCTCTCCGTTAGTGCGGCCCGCAACACGACATCACCAATTTGGCACCGCCGGTTGTGATTCAAAGTCAGGTTGCGTGAGAGAAGCACATCGGTACAGATATACGGAGGGGCCCGGGACACTGCTGTCAGGCGTTTGGGGGACGACAGAAAGACCAACCGCGATGCTGAACTCCAACCCGAATGACCTCATTTCACCCAGTTAAACTAGAAAAAGGTATTAAACCCATCCACTTAATATTGGCCACAGAATCTAGAGATTCCCCCGGCCATTGAAGTGTCCGGCTCCCTTTTCCTCTCCGAGCCACAAACCGCAGGCTTAGGCCTCCTTTTCCCCTGTAACTCTTCCTGTGTACTATTAACGCCATTTCATTACAGACCTTTCCATCTTTGATGGTTGCATGTTACTTCAAACTTTGCTATCTTGCCACTGCTCTTTTCTGTCGTGCTCTGTTTCTTTCAGTTCACCTAGAAGACAGAACCTATCTGAGACAACAAGGAACGCTGAATAATAATTAGACAACAAGCCGCTAGCATCAAAAGGTGACCCCCTTTAATCTACCGCCCTGCTAAATTTTATTCAGGCCCATGCTGACCTAACCAAATTGTCCCACCGAATGATTTAACTGTCTGCATCAGTTAACCACAATTTGCATACGCGGCATAGCCGTATTATAGCTCGTTACACGTAGAACAAACTTGCTTGGTCTCTCTGTGCGTGTTGTGTTCCTCTCGCCCACAGTTGAAACCAGTATGTTCCGGTCCTACAGTCCCACAACCCGCTGGGACAACCGGGAGACAGTGACTCAGAGCTCCAAAGCCAAGAGCAGCGCCGACGTGGACAAGCTGATGGCGCACAAACCAAGCCAAAGCTCCCACGACAAAGACCGGCCAGACACGTCCAAAACCTCGCTTGCCAGCTCATCGCACAAGCACGTCTCCGTGAAAGGAGCCGCCTCGCCCTGGAGCACGAAGTTGCAACGCTAAGGATGCAAGCCGAGGACGACAACGACCCCGAGCTACAGAAGGAAGTGGAAAGACTTCAAACTGCCCTGCCTGATCTTCATCGGCACACAGACCGAAGAGAGCATTCAGAGAAAACAACCAGAGTGGTACTCAACGAGAAACTCCGACAAAAGTGAAGCCCCTTTGCAAAGAGCAGAGGCTGAACTAAAAGAGACTCGAAAGCCATGGCCTGCGAAAAAAAAAAAAACCCGCAAGAGGCCCGCGATACCATCCACAAGCTCGTTCAGCAGAGACTGAACTAAAGAAAGAGACACTAAAGCAAAGGCCTGTGTAAAACACTTACAAGCGGCCCGAGCTGAAATCCATGAACTCATTCAGCACAAAGACAATATCATATGCGAAATTGACATTGTTCACAGATAGCTGAAACACTCTTATAGACTACAGAATGACCGGGAAAGGGAAACGCACACCACAAAGTTTCCCCTGACCAGCTGGTCCGCACCTTTCAGCCTACAACCCAGAGCTAAAAAGGGGGGGCCTTTCCAGGAGAGCCCCTGCTACTTACAACGGCAGGGCTCCCAAAAGACTTAACAAGCTGGCGAGAAACCTCCCTACGTTCACTCCGAACCCTGCAGGAGGCCACAACGTGCACGCCTACCTACAAGACATTGACTTTCACTTAAAAACTGTTACCAACGTCACCGCGTGGGACAGATTATCCGAAATCTGCACCCCACAGTGAGTCATCACCTAGGCTCCTGGCCTGCCCACATAGCATGACTACTCAACAGCTATGAGAAGCTTACAACAAGTAAAAGACTGTATCCGAAAAGACTTTGACAACCCCCACGATATACTCGGTCTCTGAACACTGTTCAAAACATCACCAGCCGAGACCCTGGAGTCGCTGAAAAGCTTCTTCACAAAGACTTTCCTGACATCCTATGCCTGAGCGTAAGACCTACAACAGGCACACAGAGCAAACTGTCCCACAGCTGGGTCCAAAACCCCAATGATTTTGAACTGCAAAACCAGAAGACACTGCACGAACACAGTGCAAGACTCTGCTAAAAGGGTCCCTGATCAGCATAGGACATAGAACTTTTAAAAAGTAGATGAAAAGTTGTGCTCAAAAAGACGCAAGACTCTGCAGTAGAAAAATTTGAACTTTACTGATTTAAAGAAAATCTTGAATGGCTCACCTGTAAGCCTCACCTGCCAACAGGCTATACACGACCCCTTTGAAACAAACAGTTTCTAGATACTTCTTGAAAAATGCACTGCTGTACATTAGTTTCCATGTAGGAGAACCACCACAGTTTTAAACTACTGTTAACCTACGAGATGCTTTTGATCGTTGCGATCCAACCAGAACACAACGTGCAATACACATCTTTGATCGCTGGCCTGTCTAAATGCAGATAAAACGATAGCTGGAATTGACATCTCTACTCTAAGTAAAATAGCCTTAGATTTCCAACTAAAAGTAAAAGTAGCATGTTCAGCAGTAAAAGCGTAAGTCTGTTTGACGAAGAAACCTCATCTCAGCAGCTTGTAAACTGTACCGATATCTATTATGCTTTGATTAAAAAGAAATCCAAATGGTAGTATGACTAAACCTGTGTCTAACAAAGAAAGCTCAGGACAGAGTTATATCTAGGTAGACCTGGGTGTCTACAAATGTAAAGGCCTTACAAATTATTGTTAGATTGATGTAATTCACCTAAATATTTTTTTGCTGCATCTACAAGCAGAGAGCTACCTAGCGATCAAAACTGTTACTCGCTGAGAAGTCAGCATTCGTGCACGAGAGGGACGTAACCATATATGCTTAGACAAGCTTTGACTTACAGCAAATCTATTTCCTTACTCTGTAAACAAATAGAATAAGCTACGTAAAATAAAGAGAAGAGTTCCATGAGTAAAATTAGCTAATGCCAAAACACATCTGCATTTTACTTAATGTAACACTGAGTCCTAGAAAGACTTAAAATATAGGTGCATCCTGTTAACCCGTTTAAACATGCATAATCCATGAAAAATGTACAGACATTCTTTAAGGACTGTTGAATTGTCTGACATGCTCTGGTTCCCATGACAACGACTTGTCACAGGAAGTGCTAACTTGTGATGTCACTTTGTAAACAAACCAGCCTAGGTGCCTAAGCTAACCTAGCATCCCTCCAGCTTACGCTAAGCTAAACTCACATGGCATCCAGCTAGCTTGCGCTACGCTAAGCTAACCTAGCATCCTTTCAGCTTACGCTGAGCTAAACTAACATAGCATCCAGCTAGCTTACGCTACGCTAACCTAGCATCCATCCAGCTTAGGCTAAGCTACATAATAACTTCTACAGTTAGCAGCTAGCATAATTTACTTGAGCCCTTAATCACCACTTGTGTTCACACAATGCAAAGTATTCTAGAATACTTTCTTTAACACCGGTTAGGGTTTCTAATTATTCACTTTCCGTGTTTACATTCTTTAAGGACTGTTGAATTGTCTGACATGCTCTGGTTCCCATGACAACGACTTGTCACAGGAAGTGCTAACTTGTGATATCACTTTGTAAACAAACCAGCCTAGGTGCCTAAGCTAACCTAGCATCCCTCCAGCTTACGCTAAGCTAAACTCACATGGCATCCAGCTAGCTTGCGCTACGCTAAGCTAACCTAGCATCCTTTCAGCTTACGCTGAGCTAAACTAACATAGCATCCAGCTAGCTTACGCTACGCTAACCTAGCATCCATCCAGCTTAGGCTAAGCTACATAATAACTTCTACAGTTAGCAGCTAGCATAATTTACTTGAGCCCTTAATCACCACTTGTGTTCACACAATGCAAAGTATTCTAGAATACTTTCTTTAACACCGGTTAGGGTTTCTAATTATTCACTTTCCGTGTTTACAATTCTTTGCAGCTTAAGTTCACCTTCACTAGTGAAGGCATCGTCCTTGCTAACCGTCGAAGGCTAACTTTGCAGATACCCTGTTAATTAAACTTACGTTTAACTAAATGTAAACTGTGTAGCTAGAGAATAATTCATATAGCAATAGGAATTTTCATCGACAGGTGACTAAACCGATCATTCCCGGTGTTTGATCACTTTATTCCCTTTTGCTTTAAATTTTGTTTTTCTCTTGTTAATTCTTGCATTTCTTTAACTTTCATAATAACAGCAGTCAGCTGTTCCCTTGGCTAATCAGTCATCTATATGATTTAATTTAATTTCCTCTCTTGTTCAAATGTGGTTCCATTTCCCATAGGGCCCAGAAAGGAAACAGAGACACCCTTATTTGTTATTTTGGCTTAGTTTCAACCAGTGCACTCATTTTCGTGACCCTGCAGCACAAGTAATTTCAACAACTTACTAGGGCACAACTATAATCCTAAGGATTGATAATAAGCAAAATTCAAATGAGAAAGCTGTCCGTTTCCCTCTTATCCTTCACTTCGTCAAGCCGTAGTGACCCCCCCCCCCCCCCCCCCCCAGTTAAGTCCAGAGAAATAATTAAGTCATAAGAACCATCTTACGTCATTTATTTTATCTCGGCTATGCCCTCTCCAGGAAATACTCTCAGAACCACACAAGTCTTAGCCTCCTAATGCTCACACCTAAGCTTATAAGGAAACAAGAGACACTTAGCTTTAGGCTACATATCTAGCGAACCCATTAAGCAGTAGTTCCATACTTTTAGGGCCATGCATTAGTCACTCACCACAAGTGTGCCAAAATGTCACAGAGACCCTGCTTAGCTTGACCTCAACAGCCCAGAGCAGAACCCCTCTCGACCTGCCACTGGTCAGCACAAGTCTGAACACACATCAGACGAAAACAGTGCTGCCATATCCGAGACAGCCAAGAACCTGAAGTTGCTTAAAGAGCTTCTTCACAAAAGACTTTACAAAGACAACAAGAGGGATGAACACGACATCCTATGCCTCAGCATAAAACCTGCAACAGGCACACAGAACACTGCTCGTCAACAACAGACCACAGAGCTAACACAGCTGACAACTTCCCACGACTGGGACCAAAATCCCAAAAGACCAAGAAATGCTGCTTTGTCTGTCTCCGCAAAGAACTACACAAGACCGGCCCTAACCGCCCGTCGATCACCACACCAGCCCCAACGCCAAGACTCCTCGGGCACATGATCAAACAAGGTGTGGCCCGGAAACTCTTTGAAAGACTCTGGGAGACAAAATGGAACTCTTACATCTCAAACACGCGAGCTGACTGTGCAGTCATACAGCCAGAACGACATCCGGCTCAAACAGGTAGCTCACATTCACCTGACAATTGGTTCTTTTAGTCTGAAACACCCTGTGTACATCTCACAAATGGACACTTACCCCTTTCTGATTGGCAAAGATCTGCTAGAGCGCTTTGAGCCTTTACTAGACTTCAAACACCTGACAGTCTGGGCCCAAGTTCAAGAACCCCTTCTCCCCCCCCCCTCCCCTCCCCCCTCCAGTCACACAGGTTACCAAAGCCAGACTGGCCGGTCATAGAGGTAACGAGAACTACAACAAAGCCAGACTCTAAGGTCACAGAGTTCATAGAACTCCAGCAGCCATCCAAGGGTACACAGCCTCAACACCAAGTCAAGGTTCAAGTTCGCTACCATGCACCTTCCAGCTCGCCAAAGACCATAACAACTTCATGAACATTGGGAGTCACCACCACTTTTAGACCCCTCCAACCACCCTAGCACGCTGTCTAGACCCACCGACAACCGGTGTCCCAAACACCCGCTATGCACCTGGCACATGCTGCGTGCACAAGACAACATTCAGCGTTCTGCACTTGATGCCATCACTGCGCCACAGCTTGTGGTGCCACAGTGCAAAAGGGGGGTCATGCACATGTGAATGTATGCTCATGACGCAGCACCAGAGACACTTGCTAGACACCGAAGCAAGTGGCATACCGGCATCCTCAAAGCGAAGTCCCAGCCAACCAAGGACGACACTCGTCAAATTTTTTTTTTTTTTCTCCCTTTCTCTCTTTCTCCCTCTCTTTCACTTTTACCAGGATGCTGCTGTGCTTCGCCATCCTGTGCCTCCAGCCAACCAGAGAGCAGCCGAAATCGGACATCTCACCAGGTCCGGCACCGGTCATCGTCCTAAAGGAACCACCAGGACTCCTCATCACCAATGGCCGGACCCACACTCAGAAAGTGTACGTGCCACCTGATCCTCGCAACGTCTACAGAGCACACTACCCCAGCGCAACAACACAATACAGCTGGGTAGGTGCCCGATGGACAGAGGACTCCCTCACTCACGCTGAGGCTGATGTTGAACACATGCTCAACCAACTTGAGAAAATGACTGTCACGCTAGCGGAGCCAGGTGGCCACAACCGCCGCTCCCAACGGTTTCTACGAGCTTTGCTCGGAGCCGCCACTGCCGTCGGAACTCTGTTTAACATTTGTATGCCCAGTGTGAATGCAGTAAACCTAGCCACCGTGAGGCGGCATGTAGCCGAAATTCAGGCTGAGATTCCACAGATAAAAGAGCAACTCACGACACAGAGTGCATCCCTGCAGACCATCGACAAGACACTAAAGGGAATTGTGGTAACTTTCAACACTCACAGCGTTCTGCCGACCCCAACAGTGAACTCCATGAAAAAGCTGTTACTGTCTCCCAGAATGACGTCGCTCAAACTCAGCTGGTAACAGCCCTGAGGACAAACCCGCTGCGGGAAGCGAACCCCTCCATCGACAGCCTCGCCATGGGTAGAATTCCACCGCACCTGATACCCTTAGGCCTCATGCAAACCGTGCTGGTGTCCGCCATCACCACGCCAACTGACTCTTTACAAATACACCTTGCCTACTCTCTGGGTAGTGCCATCCCACTCTGCGTCGACCACAAGCAGAGAAAAGGGGGTTTTCTCCTGAACTTGCCCATCCTAGAGTCAAGCCGAAGCTCAAGAACATTGTCAATGCCAGATTTTGAAAAGTAACACTCACTTCAAGATATGCACGCTGGACGTGGATGCCTCACACGACAGCGACACAAAGCTGCCCCAGCTCCGAATCCGCACATGTGCACATTGACCAAAGACGTTCAGTATCTCTGCCCCTAACAAACCTTTCCTCACAGACAACACTGACGGAATCTGCGGGCTGCAGATCAGCGGCACACGCTGCCCTGCCAAAGCCAAGCCTCGCACTCAGGTCACCGAGACCCACGCAGAGATTGTAGGTGAAAGGGGGACTCCTTAACACTCCTGTGCGCACAGCCGCACTCACTGACGACCAAAATGACACTGACACCTGTGTCACCTTGCTCGACCAGAGCGTGTAATCCAAGCATCAAAGGTGCCATCCTTCACCTCGACGACCTGGCATCGTATCCTCTTCCAAGCGAAGAGCACCAATCAGAACTGACCTTGTTCCTATCGACATAGCCCTCCAAGCTGTGTCTCAACTGCCCGCCTTAACTGCCTCACCTGTTGTCCAATCCTGGACTGCAGCTGATCCTGCGCTGGGTACCTCTACGGTAATCAACCACACCCTGACACTTGACTTTCAATCAGGAGGCTCAACGAGATGCGAAAATCTACAGCCAAGCTCACGGGACCCTCAGGAAGAGGGTACCACGCCGGAGGCTGCGTCAAACTTAATCAAGCTGAGCCCTCAGCCTCGGCTCGAGAGCACCTGCTACCCTATCATCATGATTCACCTGTCATCCGTCCACTTTGATGGTTGTTGTCCGATTAAGTTCACACAGGGACTTCATCGGACAAAAAGGGGGATATTGTAAGGACTGGGCGAAGGTGAATCTGAATAACTAAATACCCCCATGCTAAAATCCCAAAGCCTTTAGCCCCAAAAGGCCTGGAACTTGGAAAAACACACACACACACACACACACACACACACTCTCTCCCACACACACACCAAGAACGGGGTGTTCTGTTACAAGACTGAGCTTTATTACCCCTTGGAATGTCCCAGAGAGTGTGATTCCTCCTTATTCTTGCTGAGAAGAATAAACGAACCCTGGTTTAAACCTATATATTCTATGTATATATATATATATATATATAACCATGTGATACATGCATCCAATGTTCCATCTCATGATTTTTCCTTTATGTTGTTTGGTCTGTGTGGCCTTGTAAACTCTAATGGGTTAATGTTTGAGACATGACTTGCATACTATGAGAAACAGAAATCACTGTGTAGCATGTTTAGTCTCGATAAACTCCAATCCTCGTTCCCCATTTGTTGATTTACATTACATCTCGCTAACTTTGTGACACAGGGGTGTTATAAGAAATCTTGAGGGTTCTCTCTCTTAAACACCCAATGAACTGACATATTCAAATGTCCTGCGAGATTCACCAGAACACTTCATGACTGTGGCTCGAGCTTCAAGCAGACCTTATCAAACTAACCCCCCTCCTTTCTGCAGAGAAAGGAATGCCATGCGGTCAAAGAGTCCCCTCTGAAAACGCACATACACAAAGCTTTAATTCACTCATTTAAAGACTTTACTGAGATATATTTGATATGTTATGTTTGTCGATTTGTCCAGGCCCTATGAAGGGATCTGGGAGTGTATGGTAGTTCTAAACGAACTACAAGGGCATTTAATTATGCTTTTAATGTAACTCTGCAATATAACTCTCCTTATACGTCTTTCTTCCTATTTTCCGAACCTTTGTGATCTAACGAGGTCATCTATGTAATTGAACAAGCCGTAAAATGTATTTTACTATGTTTAATCATCTTTGGAATGATTCTGACCAAATTCTGACTGCTTGTAAAACCTGTGAATGCGGCCATAAATCGAACGCGGACAAGACAAAGCCGAGGTTGCCGCCAAAGTTTCGTTGAATGCCATTGGCCAGTTCGCACCTCAGAAGGTTCCTTTAAAGAAGAACTGAACCTCCCTCCGCAGTCAGATCTTACTGCGCTCTTCCGTGCTCGTCCTGGTTTCAGAATGTAACGTCTCGTCTCGAGGCGAGTCTTTCGCCTTTCTTTTATGTGTTCTAGTTAGTTTGTGTTTTTCAGTCTTAAGATAAGTCCCGGTGTTTTAATTCCACGAGTGAAAAGAACACCGCGGGACATATCTCTTCAGCAAAGCCGGCTACGAGGGACATTTAAACCACCGCGCGCTCTCTCTGAACCAGAAGCACGCGCACGTGACCACGTGACGCTTCCTCCCACACAGGACACCGCTCACGGTGCAGGACCGACGCGACACAGAGTGCATGACCAAGATTACATTTGCGCAAGTATCTCTTTTTACAGAGCTTCTAAGAAGCCTTAAGATGATGTTTTCGTGTTGTTACAGAAAAGGTGAAGTCCAGGATAATGCTGCTAATGCTCTCTCTCTCTCTTTCTCTCTTTCTCTCTCTCTCCGTTCTCTCTCTCTCTCACACCCTCACTCTCCCACACGTGTCTCCATTTGTCCAAACGCAATGCCTTTCTCGTTCATCGATGCCTTATCGTGTTTTGTTTGTTTATTATGTTTGTAAATATATATGTATATATATATTCCATGGCAACTGTAGTAAATATATAAGTAGACATGCCTTTATTAAATCCATTATATTCATTTGATTGATTCATTTACTTTGCTCATTTTCAAGTCCCTTAAGTGCAAACAGGTCCTACTCGCTTTATCAATTAAAGATACTTTAAAGAGTATGTGTTTATAGGGCAGAAAACCCAATTCTTCTGGCCAGAGAATTGCGTTTCCTGAAATCCTATAAAGTAAGATGATATTGTGGATCCCCACAATATTATTCTGGCAATGGAGCTAATTAATTTTGCCTGTTTTGTAAGACGTGATCAGTGTAATTAACTGTAATCAACTTGTAGTTAAAATGCAAGGATACACAGTTAAATATGCAGGTAAAAGGACATCCTCCCTTAGAGGGAGATTTATTAACATGTAAGACTGATCTAATCCAAACATGTATGAATAATTATTAATTATGAATTATTAATTATGATATGCAAATTCCCCACGGATTAGATCCGCCCATAGTCTTTACAAATGGTGGAGAAAATACGAGCACACTTTAAACTTGTTTTTGAGCAGATTAAGTTTTCAATCTATGTCTATATTGTGATTTAATATTGTACGTGCACCTCGGTTGAGCGAACGCTATGCGAACTCACCTTGACTGATTAAAGGCAAAAAGCCGTTTCAGTCCAGCGAAGCTAAGAAGTAAACTGCAGTTTCATAGTTTCAGAGTATTAAAGTTGTCCGACAAAAGATGAAGAAACCTTTTTTGAACAACGACAATTTTAATGTTAAACTCCCCTGGCGGAACGAGATTCTTCGGCCACGGTGAAGACAAGATTTAGTGAAACGATGCTCTTTCACTATTCTTAAACAGGCCTGATATTAATTATAATCGTTAGATTATCGATAACTCCGGGTTAAAACATTGACGTAGCTACTCAATTGTAAAACCTAACGCATATTTGATCATAAGTGCTATTTGATAATATGTTATGGGAGTCGAAAAAACAGACGAATAATCCCTGTTTTATTTACGCACAGCGCAGCGAAGCAATCCTGCCAAACGTGTTTGTTAGAATATAGCACAGAAACAATCCAAAATCTAAAAACATTTTAATCATAAAGTGCTATTTGATAAATGTTATTTGGATCCGAACGACAGACGTATAATTCCTGTTGTCCCTATGTGTGTGTGTAGAAAAAATCCTGCCACACCGTTTTGTGAAATATAGCACAGAAAAATCCAAAACATAAAAACATTTTAATCATAAAATGCTATTTGATAAATGTATTTGGATCCGAACGACAGACGTATAATTCCTGTGACCCTATGTGTGTGTGTAGAAAAAATCCTGCCACACCGTTTTGTGAAATATAGCACAGAAAAATCCAAAACATAAAAACATTTTTAATCATAAGTGCTATTTGATAGATGTTATTTGGATACGAATGACAGACGTATAATTCCTGTTGTCCATATTAATGTGCGGAAATGAAGAAATCCTTCCGTGTACACGTGTCGAAATAGGAAAACCCGCCGAGGTTTAAAATTTATAAGTGAACACGTGTGAATCATAGTGCTAATTGTCGTATGTGGGAATCAAAAAACAGATGCCTAATTCCTGTTGTCCCTATGTGTGTGCGTAGGAAAAAAATCCTGCCACACCGTTTTGTGAAATATAGCACAGAAAAATCCAAAACATAAAAACATTTTAATCATAAAATGCTATTTGATCAATGTATTTGGATCCAACCGACAGACGTATAATTCCTGTTTTCTCCTACACAGCGCAGAAAAAAAAAATTCCTGCAAGACGTGTTTGTTAAAATATAGCACCAACAGAAACAATCCAAAACCTAAAAACATTCTAATCATAAAACGCTATTTGATAAATGTATTTGGATCCAACCGACAGACGTATAATTCCTGTTTTCTCCTACACAGCGCAGAAAAAAAAATTCCTGCAAGACGTGTTTGTTAAAATATAGCACCAACAGAAACAATCCAAAACCTAAAAACATTCTAATCATAAAACGCTATTTGATAAATGTATTTGGATACGAACGACAGACGTATAATTCCTGTGACCCTATGTGTGTGTGTAGAAAAAAAAAAAATCCTGCCACGCCGTTTTGTGAAATATAGCACCGGAAAGAAATCCGTCGAGATTTAAATTCCGCACTATTTGTGATTTATGCAGCAATTGAGGCGTGTAATTCTTTGCATGTCCTCTGAGACGGTCACATTTGAAAGCAGGCGGGTTGCAATGCTACTGCCAAACGCTAGGGCGCGCCCTTGAGTTTTCCAGTATCAGACGGCCTCCATGTCCTGACTTTACCCTCCATGAGCGAAATAGCGCCACCTCGTGGACACCAGTAACAATGTCATCCTTTCCTAAATCTCTCTCTCGTCACAATTTCAGATTTTTCCAGTGAATTTCTGAAAGTGTGTTTCTAACTTTCAATGCATGTGCAAGGTCCAGTGTTACTAACATGATTTCACCTCTGACTGTGTACACTTATTTTGAATTTGGTTCAAACCACATTTGAATTTAAAATTCAAAAGTAAGTATTAGCAGTTTCTGATGACCACTTAGGAGGAGTGTGGCCCCCTTGTGGCCTTCCCCCCGCTAAGTCAGCTCATCTCTTACTGTCTACTCTCATTCTGTTTTGAAGTGGCTTTCTCCCAGTTGATTTTATTTTGGTTATTATCATTGATACACCACAGTGATCGTGATCATCATCAAAAATAATGCCAACCTTTAATTTCCTACACTTATTCAAATTTGGTTGGAAACAAACAAATTTCAAGATTAATTTGAATGAAGTCTCCTTCCCTGTGGGGAATGGTTTTATGGCTTTACTTCTATATTTCCTTTTTCAAATTATTTTTAATAATTTTGATTTGATACGTTATGACAACTATTCTAGAAGTTACTTAACATCTATGCATACGCTCGATTTGAATTGTATTCAAAACCAGTGAATGCAATTTAAATCAAGTCCTCTGTCAGCCAGGGTGACCACTAGGAGGGAGTGGCCCAAAACCCTTTGTGGCCCAAACGCGCCACTACTGCCTGTCTTCTCCCGGGGTACATCCTACTTTATTACTTTTGATTGTTAATTTTTATTAATAATAAAAGTGATAATAATAAATAAATAAAATAATAATAAATAAAAAAAAGGGTTAAATTTTTTTTTTCTTAAAGGAAATGTTTTTTTTTTTCTCTTTCTTTTGGGTTAAGTTATTTTGATAATTAACATCATTTTCATAATTTCCTTTTTACCATTATCTAGTAAAACCTTTGCTTCTATTTTCTACATACGTAATTACTCAATTCAGTTTAAACAAGAAAGCTTTCATTCACTGTCAAGCCACTTGTTCACACTATTCTGTGTTTATAGGTAGAATCCACTAAAGAGCGTGTGGTGATTTGACAGTCATCTCTGCTTGGAGTCCAGCATGCTGGTTCATCTGACCTGTGTCCCCAGCACTGACTGAGCGCGAGTCTCGGACTTTCCCGTGTCTCTCCGTTAGTGCGGCCCGCAACACGACATCACCAATTTGGCACCGCCGGTTGTGATTCAAAGTCAGGTTGCGTGAGAGAAGCACATCGGTACAGATATACGGAGGGGCCCGGGACACTGCTGTCAGGCGTTTGGGGGACGACAGAAAGACCAACCGCGATGCTGAACTCCAACCCGAATGACCTCATTTCACCCAGTTAAACTAGAAAAAGGTATTAAACCCATCCACTTAATATTGGCCACAGAATCTAGAGATTCCCCCGGCCATTGAAGTGTCCGGCTCCCTTTTCCTCTCCGAGCCACAAACCGCAGGCTTAGGCCTCCTTTTCCCCTGTAACTCTTCCTGTGTACTATTAACGCCATTTCATTACAGACCTTTCCATCTTTGATGGTTGCATGTTACTTCAAACTTTGCTATCTTGCCACTGCTCTTTTCTGTCGTGCTCTGTTTCTTTCAGTTCACCTAGAAGACAGAACCTATCTGAGACAACAAGGAACGCTGAATAATAATTAGACAACAAGCCGCTAGCATCAAAAGGTGACCCCCTTTAATCTACCGCCCTGCTAAATTTTATTCAGGCCCATGCTGACCTAACCAAATTGTCCCACCGAATGATTTAACTGTCTGCATCAGTTAACCACAATTTGCATACGCGGCATAGCCGTATTATAGCTCGTTACACGTAGAACAAACTTGCTTGGTCTCTCTGTGCGTGTTGTGTTCCTCTCGCCCACAGTTGAAACCAGTATGTTCCGGTCCTACAGTCCCACAACCCGCTGGGACAACCGGGAGACAGTGACTCAGAGCTCCAAAGCCAAGAGCAGCGCCGACGTGGACAAGCTGATGGCGCACAAACCAAGCCAAAGCTCCCACGACAAAGACCGGCCAGACACGTCCAAAACCTCGCTTGCCAGCTCATCGCACAAGCACGTCTCCGTGAAAGGAGCCGCCTCGCCCTGGAGCACGAAGTTGCAACGCTAAGGATGCAAGCCGAGGACGACAACGACCCCGAGCTACAGAAGGAAGTGGAAAGACTTCAAACTGCCCTGCCTGATCTTCATCGGCACACAGACCGAAGAGAGCATTCAGAGAAAACAACCAGAGTGGTACTCAACGAGAAACTCCGACAAAAGTGAAGCCCCTTTGCAAAGAGCAGAGGCTGAACTAAAAGAGACTCGAAAGCCATGGCCTGCGAAAAAAAAAAAAACCCGCAAGAGGCCCGCGATACCATCCACAAGCTCGTTCAGCAGAGACTGAACTAAAGAAAGAGACACTAAAGCAAAGGCCTGTGTAAAACACTTACAAGCGGCCCGAGCTGAAATCCATGAACTCATTCAGCACAAAGACAATATCATATGCGAAATTGACATTGTTCACAGATAGCTGAAACACTCTTATAGACTACAGAATGACCGGGAAAGGGAAACGCACACCACAAAGTTTCCCCTGACCAGCTGGTCCGCACCTTTCAGCCTACAACCCAGAGCTAAAAAGGGGGGGCCTTTCCAGGAGAGCCCCTGCTACTTACAACGGCAGGGCTCCCAAAAGACTTAACAAGCTGGCGAGAAACCTCCCTACGTTCACTCCGAACCCTGCAGGAGGCCACAACGTGCACGCCTACCTACAAGACATTGACTTTCACTTAAAAACTGTTACCAACGTCACCGCGTGGGACAGATTATCCGAAATCTGCACCCCACAGTGAGTCATCACCTAGGCTCCTGGCCTGCCCACATAGCATGACTACTCAACAGCTATGAGAAGCTTACAACAAGTAAAAGACTGTATCCGAAAAGACTTTGACAACCCCCACGATATACTCGGTCTCTGAACACTGTTCAAAACATCACCAGCCGAGACCCTGGAGTCGCTGAAAAGCTTCTTCACAAAGACTTTCCTGACATCCTATGCCTGAGCGTAAGACCTACAACAGGCACACAGAGCAAACTGTCCCACAGCTGGGTCCAAAACCCCAATGATTTTGAACTGCAAAACCAGAAGACACTGCACGAACACAGTGCAAGACTCTGCTAAAAGGGTCCCTGATCAGCATAGGACATAGAACTTTTAAAAAGTAGATGAAAAGTTGTGCTCAAAAAGACGCAAGACTCTGCAGTAGAAAAATTTGAACTTTACTGATTTAAAGAAAATCTTGAATGGCTCACCTGTAAGCCTCACCTGCCAACAGGCTATACACGACCCCTTTGAAACAAACAGTTTCTAGATACTTCTTGAAAAATGCACTGCTGTACATTAGTTTCCATGTAGGAGAACCACCACAGTTTTAAACTACTGTTAACCTACGAGATGCTTTTGATCGTTGCGATCCAACCAGAACACAACGTGCAATACACATCTTTGATCGCTGGCCTGTCTAAATGCAGATAAAACGATAGCTGGAATTGACATCTCTACTCTAAGTAAAATAGCCTTAGATTTCCAACTAAAAGTAAAAGTAGCATGTTCAGCAGTAAAAGCGTAAGTCTGTTTGACGAAGAAACCTCATCTCAGCAGCTTGTAAACTGTACCGATATCTATTATGCTTTGATTAAAAAGAAATCCAAATGGTAGTATGACTAAACCTGTGTCTAACAAAGAAAGCTCAGGACAGAGTTATATCTAGGTAGACCTGGGTGTCTACAAATGTAAAGGCCTTACAAATTATTGTTAGATTGATGTAATTCACCTAAATATTTTTTTGCTGCATCTACAAGCAGAGAGCTACCTAGCGATCAAAACTGTTACTCGCTGAGAAGTCAGCATTCGTGCACGAGAGGGACGTAACCATATATGCTTAGACAAGCTTTGACTTACAGCAAATCTATTTCCTTACTCTGTAAACAAATAGAATAAGCTACGTAAAATAAAGAGAAGAGTTCCATGAGTAAAATTAGCTAATGCCAAAACACATCTGCATTTTACTTAATGTAACACTGAGTCCTAGAAAGACTTAAAATATAGGTGCATCCTGTTAACCCGTTTAAACATGCATAATCCATGAAAAATGTACAGACATTCTTTAAGGACTGTTGAATTGTCTGACATGCTCTGGTTCCCATGACAACGACTTGTCACAGGAAGTGCTAACTTGTGATGTCACTTTGTAAACAAACCAGCCTAGGTGCCTAAGCTAACCTAGCATCCCTCCAGCTTACGCTAAGCTAAACTCACATGGCATCCAGCTAGCTTGCGCTACGCTAAGCTAACCTAGCATCCTTTCAGCTTACGCTGAGCTAAACTAACATAGCATCCAGCTAGCTTACGCTACGCTAACCTAGCATCCATCCAGCTTAGGCTAAGCTACATAATAACTTCTACAGTTAGCAGCTAGCATAATTTACTTGAGCCCTTAATCACCACTTGTGTTCACACAATGCAAAGTATTCTAGAATACTTTCTTTAACACCGGTTAGGGTTTCTAATTATTCACTTTCCGTGTTTACATTCTTTAAGGACTGTTGAATTGTCTGACATGCTCTGGTTCCCATGACAACGACTTGTCACAGGAAGTGCTAACTTGTGATGTCACTTTGTAAACAAACCAGCCTAGGTGCCTAAGCTAACCTAGCATCCCTCCAGCTTACGCTAAGCTAAACTCACATGGCATCCAGCTAGCTTGCGCTACGCTAAGCTAACCTAGCATCCTTTCAGCTTACGCTGAGCTAAACTAACATAGCATCCAGCTAGCTTACGCTACGCTAACCTAGCATCCATCCAGCTTAGGCTAAGCTACATAATAACTTCTACAGTTAGCAGCTAGCATAATTTACTTGAGCCCTTAATCACCACTTGTGTTCACACAATGCAAAGTATTCTAGAATACTTTCTTTAACACCGGTTAGGGTTTCTAATTATTCACTTTCCGTGTTTACAATTCTTTGCAGCTTAAGTTCACCTTCACTAGTGAAGGCATCGTCCTTGCTAACCGTCGAAGGCTAACTTTGCAGATACCCTGTTAATTAAACTTACGTTTAACTAAATGTAAACTGTGTAGCTAGAGAATAATTCATATAGCAATAGGAATTTTCATCGACAGGTGACTAAACCGATCATTCCCGGTGTTTGATCACTTTATTCCCTTTTGCTTTAAATTTTGTTTTTCTCTTGTTAATTCTTGCATTTCTTTAACTTTCATAATAACAGCAGTCAGCTGTTCCCTTGGCTAATCAGTCATCTATATGATTTAATTTAATTTCCTCTCTTGTTCAAATGTGGTTCCATTTCCCATAGGGCCCAGAAAGGAAACAGAGACACCCTTATTTGTTATTTTGGCTTAGTTTCAACCAGTGCACTCATTTTCGTGACCCTGCAGCACAAGTAATTTCAACAACTTACTAGGGCACAACTATAATCCTAAGGATTGATAATAAGCAAAATTCAAATGAGAAAGCTGTCCGTTTCCCTCTTATCCTTCACTTCGTCAAGCCGTAGTGACCCCCCCCCCCCCCCCCCCAGTTAAGTCCAGAGAAATAATTAAGTCATAAGAACCATCTTACGTCATTTATTTTATCTCGGCTATGCCCTCTCCAGGAAATACTCTCAGAACCACACAAGTCTTAGCCTCCTAATGCTCACACCTAAGCTTATAAGGAAACAAGAGACACTTAGCTTTAGGCTACATATCTAGCGAACCCATTAAGCAGTAGTTCCATACTTTTAGGGCCATGCATTAGTCACTCACCACAAGTGTGCCAAAATGTCACAGAGACCCTGCTTAGCCTGACCTCAACAGCCCAGAGCAGAACCCCTCTCGACCTGCCACTGGTCAGCACAAGTCTGAACACACATCAGACGAAAACAGTGCTGCCATATCCGAGACAGCCAAGAACCTGAAGTTGCTTAAAGAGCTTCTTCACAAAAGACTTTACAAAGACAACAAGAGGGATGAACACGACATCCTATGCCTCAGCATAAAACCTGCAACAGGCACACAGAACACTGCTCGTCAACAACAGACCACAGAGCTAACACAGCTGACAACTTCCCACGACTGGGACCAAAATCCCAAAAGACCAAGAAATGCTGCTTTGTCTGTCTCCGCAAAGAACTACACAAGACCGGCCCTAACCGCCCGTCGATCACCACACCAGCCCCAACGCCAAGACTCCTCGGGCACATGATCAAACAAGGTGTGGCCCGGAAACTCTTTGAAAGACTCTGGGAGACAAAATGGAACTCTTACATCTCAAACACGCGAGCTGACTGTGCAGTCATACAGCCAGAACGACATCCGGCTCAAACAGGTAGCTCACATTCACCTGACAATTGGTTCTTTTAGTCTGAAACACCCTGTGTACATCTCACAAATGGACACTTACCCCTTTCTGATTGGCAAAGATCTGCTAGAGCGCTTTGAGCCTTTACTAGACTTCAAACACCTGACAGTCTGGGCCCAAGTTCAAGAACCCCTTGCACCTGGCACATGCTGCGTGCACAAGACAACATTCAGCGTTCTGCACTTGATGCCATCACTGCGCCACAGCTTGTGGTGCCACAGTGCAAAAGGGGGGTCATGCACATGTGAATGTATGCTCATGACGCAGCACCAGAGACACTTGCTAGACACCGAAGCAAGTGGCATACCGGCATCCTCAAAGCGAAGTCCCAGCCAACCAAGGACGACACTCGTCAAATTTTTTTTTTTTTTCTCCCTTTCTCTCTTTCTCCCTCTCTTTCACTTTTACCAGGATGCTGCTGTGCTTCGCCATCCTGTGCCTCCAGCCAACCAGAGAGCAGCCGAAATCGGACATCTCACCAGGTCCGGCACCGGTCATCGTCCTAAAGGAACCACCAGGACTCCTCATCACCAATGGCCGGACCCACACTCAGAAAGTGTACGTGCCACCTGATCCTCGCAACGTCTACAGAGCACACTACCCCAGCGCAACAACACAATACAGCTGGGTAGGTGCCCGATGGACAGAGGACTCCCTCACTCACGCTGAGGCTGATGTTGAACACATGCTCAACCAACTTGAGAAAATGACTGTCACGCTAGCGGAGCCAGGTGGCCACAACCGCCGCTCCCAACGGTTTCTACGAGCTTTGCTCGGAGCCGCCACTGCCGTCGGAACTCTGTTTAACATTTGTATGCCCAGTGTGAATGCAGTAAACCTAGCCACCGTGAGGCGGCATGTAGCCGAAATTCAGGCTGAGATTCCACAGATAAAAGAGCAACTCACGACACAGAGTGCATCCCTGCAGACCATCGACAAGACACTAAAGGGAATTGTGGTAACTTTCAACACTCACAGCGTTCTGCCGACCCCAACAGTGAACTCCATGAAAAAGCTGTTACTGTCTCCCAGAATGACGTCGCTCAAACTCAGCTGGTAACAGCCCTGAGGACAAACCCGCTGCGGGAAGCGAACCCCTCCATCGACAGCCTCGCCATGGGTAGAATTCCACCGCACCTGATACCCTTAGGCCTCATGCAAACCGTGCTGGTGTCCGCCATCACCACGCCAACTGACTCTTTACAAATACACCTTGCCTACTCTCTGGGTAGTGCCATCCCACTCTGCGTCGACCACAAGCAGAGAAAAGGGGGTTTTCTCCTGAACTTGCCCATCCTAGAGTCAAGCCGAAGCTCAAGAACATTGTCAATGCCAGATTTTGAAAAGTAACACTCACTTCAAGATATGCACGCTGGACGTGGATGCCTCACACGACAGCGACACAAAGCTGCCCCAGCTCCGAATCCGCACATGTGCACATTGACCAAAGACGTTCAGTATCTCTGCCCCTAACAAACCTTTCCTCACAGACAACACTGACGGAATCTGCGGGCTGCAGATCAGCGGCACACGCTGCCCTGCCAAAGCCAAGCCTCGCACTCAGGTCACCGAGACCCACGCAGAGATTGTAGGTGAAAGGGGGACTCCTTAACACTCCTGTGCGCACAGCCGCACTCACTGACGACCAAAATGACACTGACGCCTGTGTCACCTTGCTCGACCAGAGCGTGTAATCCAAGCATCAAAGGTGCCATCCTTCACCTCGACGACCTGGCATCGTATCCTCTTCCAAGCGAAGAGCACCAATCAGAACTGACCTTGTTCCTATCGACATAGCCCTCCAAGCTGTGTCTCAACTGCCCGCCTTAACTGCCTCACCTGTTGTCCAATCCTGGACTGCAGCTGATCCTGCGCTGGGTACCTCTACGGTAATCAACCACACCCTGACACTTGACTTTCAATCAGGAGGCTCAACGAGATGCGAAAATCTACAGCCAAGCTCACGGGACCCTCAGGAAGAGGGTACCACGCCGGAGGCTGCGTCAAACTTAATCAAGCTGAGCCCTCAGCCTCGGCTCGAGAGCACCTGCTACCCTATCATCATGATTCACCTGTCATCCGTCCACTTTGATGGTTGTTGTCCGATTAAGTTCACACAGGGACTTCATCGGACAAAAAGGGGGATATTGTAAGGACTGGGCGAAGGTGAATCTGAATAACTAAATACCCCCATGCTAAAATCCCAAAGCCTTTAGCCCCAAAAGGCCTGGAACTTGGAAAAACACACACACACACACACACACACACACACTCTCTCCCACACACACACCAAGAACGGGGTGTTCTGTTACAAGACTGAGCTTTATTACCCCTTGGAATGTCCCAGAGAGTGTGATTCCTCCTTATTCTTGCTGAGAAGAATAAACGAACCCTGGTTTAAACCTATATATTCTATGTATATATATATATATATATAACCATGTGATACATGCATCCAATGTTCCATCTCATGATTTTTCCTTTATGTTGTTTGGTCTGTGTGGCCTTGTAAACTCTAATGGGTTAATGTTTGAGACATGACTTGCATACTATGAGAAACAGAAATCACTGTGTAGCATGTTTAGTCTCGATAAACTCCAATCCTCGTTCCCCATTTGTTGATTTACATTACATCTCGCTAACTTTGTGACACAGGGGTGTTATAAGAAATCTTGAGGGTTCTCTCTCTTAAACACCCAATGAACTGACATATTCAAATGTCCTGCGAGATTCACCAGAACACTTCATGACTGTGGCTCGAGCTTCAAGCAGACCTTATCAAACTAACCCCCCTCCTTTCTGCAGAGAAAGGAATGCCATGCGGTCAAAGAGTCCCCTCTGAAAACGCACATACACAAAGCTTTAATTCACTCATTTAAAGACTTTACTGAGATATATTTGATATGTTATGTTTGTCGATTTGTCCAGGCCCTATGAAGGGATCTGGGAGTGTATGGTAGTTCTAAACGAACTACAAGGGCATTTAATTATGCTTTTAATGTAACTCTGCAATATAACTCTCCTTATACGTCTTTCTTCCTATTTTCCGAACCTTTGTGATCTAACGAGGTCATCTATGTAATTGAACAAGCCGTAAAATGTATTTTACTATGTTTAATCATCTTTGGAATGATTCTGACCAAATTCTGACTGCTTGTAAAACCTGTGAATGCGGCCATAAATCGAACGCGGACAAGACAAAGCCGAGGTTGCCGCCAAAGTTTCGTTGAATGCCATTGGCCAGTTCGCACCTCAGAAGGTTCCTTTAAAGAAGAACTGAACCTCCCTCCGCAGTCAGATCTTACTGCGCTCTTCCGTGCTCGTCCTGGTTTCAGAATGTAACGTCTCGTCTCGAGGCGAGTCTTTCGCCTTTCTTTTATGTGTTCTAGTTAGTTTGTGTTTTTCAGTCTTAAGATAAGTCCCGGTGTTTTAATTCCACGAGTGAAAAGAACACCGCGGGACATATCTCTTCAGCAAAGCCGGCTACGAGGGACATTTAAACCACCGCGCGCTCTCTCTGAACCAGAAGCACGCGCACGTGACCACGTGACGCTTCCTCCCACACAGGACACCGCTCACGGTGCAGGACCGACGCGACACAGAGTGCATGACCAAGATTACATTTGCGCAAGTATCTCTTTTTACAGAGCTTCTAAGAAGCCTTAAGATGATGTTTTCGTGTTGTTACAGAAAAGGTGAAGTCCAGGATAATGCTGCTAATGCTCTCTCTCTCTCTTTCTCTCTCTCTCCGTTCTCTCTCTCTCTCACACCCTCACTCTCCCACACGTGTCTCCATTTGTCCAAACGCAATGCCTTTCTCGTTCATCGATGCCTTATCGTGTTTTGTTTGTTTATTATGTTTGTAAATATATATGTATATATATATTCCATGGCAACTGTAGTAAATATATAAGTAGACATGCCTTTATTAAATCCATTACATTCATTTGATTGATTCATTTACTTTGCTCATTTTCAAGTCCCTTAAGTGCAAACAGGTCCTACTCGCTTTATCAATTAAAGATACTTTAAAGAGTATGTGTTTATAGGGCAGCAAACCCAATTCTTCTGGCCAGAGAATTGCATTTCCTGAAATCCTATAAAGTAAGATGATATTGTGGATCCCCACAATATTATTCTGGCAATGGAGCTAATTAATTTTGCCTGTTTTGTAAGACGTGATCAGTGTAATTAACTGTAATCAACTTGTAGTTAAAATGCAAGGATACACAGTTAAATATGCAGGTAAAAGGACATCCTCCCTTAGAGGGAGATTTATTAACATGTAAGACTGATCTAATCCAAACATGTATGAATAATTATTAATTATGAATTATTAATTATGATATGCAAATTCCCCACGGATTAGATCCGCCCATAGTCTTTACATGACCTAAAGATAAAGATGAGTTAATAATATTGAGAAGAGGCTCTTCCACTATAGGTAACACTTCTTTCAGTAGTTTAGTTGGTATAGGATCTAATAAACATGTTGTTGTTTTAGATGAAGTGATAAGTTTGTTTAACTCTTTTTGTTCTATAGTTGTAAAGCATTGTAATTGCTCTTGCGGAGCGACAATTGTGGCCGAATCATAAGGCGGGAGCAAGGATTGAACATTTACAATTGTGGTTCTGATGCTTTCAATTTTCTCGTTGAAGAAGTTCATGAAATCATTACTACTAAACTGTAACGAGGTATTTTGTTCAGACGACGTCTGTTTATTTGTTAGTCTAGCCACGGTGTTAAATAAAAACCTTGGATTGTTTTGGTTGTTTTCTATTAGTTTGCGGAGGTGCTCAGCCCTGGCCGCTTTTAGGGCCTTTTTATAACGTGACATACTGTCTTTCCACGCGATTCTAAAGACCACTAAATTAGTTTGTTTCCATTTACGCTCTAAATTACGGGTTTCTCTCTTTAGAGGATGCGTAGTATTATTGTACCATGGTGCTATACTTTTCTCTCGGACCTTTTTTAATCTAATGGGTGCAACAATATCCAATGTTCTAGAGAGAATGGTGCTCATAGTGCTAGTTAGTTCGTCTAGTTCATCTGTTCGTTTGGGTTCAGGCCGCAGCTGAGACAGATCAGATAAGCTATTTGAGAAATTATCTATGGTGGATGGAAGGATTGTTCTGCCTGGTCGATAACATGGCGCAGCATGACATATTACAGACGTACGTAATATGCAAGTTACCATGTAATGGTCAGTGACATCATCACTTTGTGGAATGATATCTATATCGGTTGGATCGGTTCCATATGATATAATTAAATCGAGTGTATGATTAAGACGATGAGTTGGTCTGGTGACGTTTTGCTTGACCCCGAAGGAGTTTAATAAATCTGTAAACGCAGCCCCTAACGCATCATTTGAATTATCGATGTGTATGTTAAAATCTCCAACAATTAATGCTTTATCGACGTTGACCAATAGATCTGAGAGAAAATCTGCAAACTCTTTTAGGAAAACAGTGTAAGGCCCTGGAGGTCTATATACGGTAGCCAAGGCTAGAGATAATAGGGATTTTTTTCTTACATCTAAGAGCGTAACATTTAGCACAAGTACTTCAAACGAATTAAACCTATGACGAGTTTTCTGAGTAACATTAAGGATATCCCTGTAGATTGTTGCAACACCGCCGCCACGACCGATTAGACGGGGCTCATGCTTATAACAGTATCCTGGCGGAGTAGACTCATTTAGACCGAAATAATCATTTGGTTTAAGCCAGGTTTCAGTAAGGCACAGTACATCGAAATTATTATCTGTGACCATTTCATTTACAATAACCGCCTTAGGTGTGAGCGATCTAATGTTAAGAAGACCTAGCTTTAGAAATTGTTTTTGTTCACTAATAGCGTGTTTTTTTGTTTTAATAACAATTAGATTTTTTCTAGATCCCGCAGTAGATTTATTATTTGATCTCAGTAAACGAGGAATAGACACAGTTTCTATGCAATGTTCTACACTAGTATTAATATAAATTAAATTGGTGCAGCAGAGACTGTGATTTGGATTTTTGGTTACTAGTCAAACGGTGTTTAACATCTTAGAGATGTTATCCGACAGAAGATCTGCCCCGATTCTACTTGGGTGTAAGCCATCAGCGCGGAAGAGCCTCGGTCGCTCCCAGAACAGATTCCAATTATTTACAAAGAGCAGTTTCTGCTCATTGCACCATGACATTAACCATTCATTTAGCGCGAATAATCTACTGAACTTTTCATGCCCTCGTCGGTACGTGGGAAGCGGTCCAGACACAATGATCGTTGTTTCAGGCGATGTGCTGCGAACCGTTTCGATCAGGCTCCTGAAGTCTTTCTTCAGAACCTCTGTCTGTCGCAGCCTAGTGTCGTTAGCTCCCCCGTGCAACACAACAGCTCCGACGCGCTCGTCACCGTTCAAGATCTCAGGTACCCGCGCAGCGATATCAAGAACACGAGCACCAGGAAAGCAATGACTGTGCACCTTACTTTTACCTAACGTAGCGTGGACGTGTCGGACGGTGGAATCGCCGATGATCACAGCATCGCGTTCCGTTTCGCGAAGAGAGGAGAAGCGGTTCTGAGTGGAGATCTCGAAAACCGGAAGGGGCGAAAATATTCTGGTTCTGGCTCGCGGCTTCCGCGGAACCACCCAGGCTTCGTGGTGTTGTGTCGGAGCCGGAGTGAATGAAACCATGGCTGATCGGGACCTGGACGCTCGGGACCAATGCTGAGAAACGCACGGAGTAGACGCGGCGAGGGTCAGCGGGTTACTAACGTTAATCACCGATCCGTGTGCATCGGTGCGTGATGTTTCAAGAGCTAAACGCCGGTCTCTCAGCTCAGCTTGTCTCTCTAAAAGGTCACGGATCTGTTTCTCAACAGCTTCTAATTCAGACTGCACCGCGAGCATCTCAAATCTGTTCTCATCTGCACCAAAAGGTAGATATACATCTGATATATTCGCCATTTTAACAGATGGACAGTAAGTTAGCAACGATGCAACCAGTGATGCTATTAATATTAATACTAATTTATGACTGAAGTCTTGGGTATAATCCGTCTTTTTAGTGGTACGGGTGTAATGTAGACGCACGATAGACGAGAAAATGTTCGTTTGTAAGTGAGTGTAAAGAAGACTCGCTCAGCCGTGACCCACAGGTGTAACGGCCCAGTGTTGGGTCACGCTTGAGACGGTCTGCTCAACAGTCCGAGTTGTAATTATGAGGTAAATGATGGTTCAAAGTAGGATAAAAGAAAGAAATACGGAAAAACAGAAAGAAATACGATGCTAATACGAGGCTTAGACAGCCACGACGCAAACAAACTCACAGCAGGCAGCCAGAACCAATCGAGCAATCAGAAGCAATCTCCCTCAAAGCATCACTCAAAGGTTTGAGCCCTTGAGCATCACTCAAAGGTGATTTGAGTGACTTTGAACGTGGCATGATTGTTGGTGCCAGAAGGGCTGGTCTGAGTATTTCAGAAACTGCTAATCTACTGGGATTTTCACGCACAACCATCTCTAGGGTTTACAGAGAATGGTCCGAAAAAGAAAAAACATCCAGTGAGCGGCAGTTCTGTGGGCGGAAATGCCTTGTTGATGCCAGAGGTCAGAGGAGAATGGCCAGACTGGTTCGAGCTGATAGAAGGGCAACAGTGACTCAAATAACCACCCGTTACAACCAAGGTGGGCAGAAAAGCATCTCTGAACGCACAGTACGTCGAACTTTGAGGCAGATGGGCTACAGCAGCAGAAGACCACACTGGGTGCCACTCCTTTCAGCTAAGAACAGGAAACTGAGGCTACAATTTGCACAAGCTCATCGAAATTGGACAATAGAAGATTGGAAAAACGTTGCCTGGTCTGATGAGTCTCGATTTCTGCTGCGACATTCGGATGGTAGGGTCAGAATTTGGCGTCTACAACATGAAAGCATGGATCCATCCTGCCTTGTATCAACGGTTCAGGCTGGTGGTGGTGGTGTCATGGTGTGGGGAATATTTTCTTGGCACTCTTTGGGCCCCTTGGTACCAATTGAGCATCGTTGCAACGCCACAGCCTACCTGAGTATTGTTGCTGACCATGTCCATCCCTTTATGACCACAATGTACCCAACTTCTGATGGCTACTTTCAGCAGGATAATGCGCCATGTCATAAAGCTGGAATCATCTCAGACTGGTTTCTTGAACATGACAATGAGTTCGCTGTACTCAAATGGCCTCCACAGTCACCAGATCTCAATCCAATAGAGCATCTTTGGGATGTGGTGGAACGGGAGATTCGCATCATGGATGTGCAGCCGACAAATCTGCGGCAACTGTGTGATGCCATCATGTCAATATGGACCAAACTCCCTGAGGAATGCTTCCAGCACCTTGTTGAATCTATGCCACGAAGAATTGAGGCAGTTCTGAAGGCAAAAGGGGGTCCAACCCGTTACTAGCATGGGGTACCTAATAAAGTGGCCGGTGAGTGTATGTATTGTATATTATCTATTTGTATCACTATAATTATAATTTTTTTTTATTATTATTATAAATTTTGTATAATTATTATTATAATTTTTTTATATATATATATATATATATATATATTTTTTTTATTTTTTATTTTTTTTTAATAAATTTTTTTTTCAGTTGATGTGTACTTTCTTTGGTTTAGTTTTATTGTAAAAAAGAAAAGTGTCAACAATTTGTAATCTATTGTGTTGTAATATCATTTGTTTTAATAAAAAAAGTTTGAGCATAAAATATAAATCAATTACAAATTCTATTTGGCCAGTGGAAAAGATTGAGAAAAACTTTCTCTGAAATGTATTTTACACTATTTGATTTATGTATTCAAAAACAAGGCAAGGATAGGCTAAATGATTTTTATTAATATAATGTGACGGCACATCCGTATTTTATATTTCCCTAATGTCTTGTACCATTAAACATATCACGTGGATGAATAATTATATGAAAATGATATGCAGATGAGGATATGCATAGTAAAACTAGGCGTTGTAAGCTCCATATATGGTTATTTCGGGGAGGAGACGCGTGTGCGCACAATCTTCCGCTGACTGGGATTTATAAAGTGAATTCTGCGCAGGTTCTGGCGTACGCCAGGTTTGGGGCGGCAGTGGCTCAGTGGTTCATGTAGATTGTCTACAAACTGGATGGTTGGTGGTTCAATCCCTGGTTCCAAGTGTCGAGGTGTCCATGAGCAAGACACCTAACCCCGACTGCTCCTGACGAGCTGAATGGCGCCTTACATGGCCGCCGGTGTGTGAATGGGTGAATGTGAGGCAATGTAAAGCGCTTTGGTGGCCATTGGGTCTGTGAAAGTGCTATATAAATGCAGTCCATTTACACATGGTTTTATAAGTCTGAATATTTTTTTGCGTATGCCATTTTTGGCTTCCGGGCACACGTACACATTTAGTAAGGATCCTACGCACAGTTTTATACATGAGGCCCCTGATTACCACAGCACTTGCTTACATCAGTTAATAGTTAATAAACTATTGCTTCAACTGATATTATAACGCACCAGTGGGGCTCGACAGCCTTAGTCAAACGGGTTGGCGCGTATGGTTGGGTTGCGGAGAGACCGTGAGATTGTGGTTAGGTCTCGGCAGCAGGAGGGATGTAGAGGTCAGTAAGCTGGGCTGAGTTGAGTGGGGGACGGAGGGGGGTGACTCTGGGACGCCAGAGTCACTGTCGAGCCCTCTTGAGGTGTCGTGGGCTAGTCAACGAAACACTGAGGACGGAAGGTGCCCACTTGAAGACCCTAGAGATGTCCCCTACTCGGCTCAATCCAGACGGTTGTCGTGCTGGTCCTGTAGTTGTAGTCGTCGTGTGTGCTGACGCGCCAAGTACACTACAGCCGTTAATGGCGGACAGAAGAGGAGTCACACCACCACATGGAAAGAAGCGTAAATGGATGGAGAAGCATAGTACTGTAAAGCTACGTCTTAGTTTTGCTTATCTTGGCGAAAGCCGAGTACAAATCAGCACAAAGTTTTAACATCTACTCTCGTGTAATGGAAATCATGAAGATCTGGATACATCCAGTGACTGCGGTGAATAGTGCTGCTGGCAACAAGGGAAAGACCTTGTGACAGCCTGGAGAGACAGCTGACAGGAGGAAAGAGACCCCAATGGGGCTGGTAAGGGTTAGCTACCCTTGTCGGCAGTATCCAGCTCCGTGTTTGCAGGATGTTGCAGACACCCGCCCAAGGCTTCTGAGAAACTAAAGAGAAAAATACCCCTAGAGTCTGCGAGAGCGGGGGTGGAAGATGACTCAATGGTGGACAACATGGTTAACGACTTAGGAATGGAAACGGATATGAGTATGGAGAGTAAGACTAGCTCAAGATCTGCAGTTAGTAAAGTCATTGAACTCCAAGTTTGTGTCTGTGGCTGGAGCAAGGCGACAACGGTCAGGGGTTTGAAGGTTCATCAAGGGAGAATGAAGTGCTTGAGGGAGAAGGGACAAGGGCCTCGCATTGATCAGTACTTCTTACGAAGTCAGTGAAGTCAGTCGAATGAAATCCAGCGACAGGAAGCAAACCACAGCTCGCAGGATATCAGCACCCCTGTCATAGAGGAGAGGAGGGCTTGCACAGTTAGTGATGAACATATTCATACTTGCGAACCTGGTCAGATTAACCAGCATAAGAGAGAAAAGAACCTCAACGGGCATTGGCCAAGAGCTTGTGAGAAAACTGCATGGGACACGGTAAACACAGATCTATGCTTTGCATTGGAAAGATTACCTGGCACAGTTGAAAAGAAGCTGGATAAATTTGGGGACATCATTTACGCATATGGAAGTGAGAGGTTTGGTGTGAAAAAAAGGAAAGAAAAAGTACAAACTACTCCTAGAATGTCTAGACGGCAGCAGAAAATTGAAGGGTTAGTTAGAGAAAGGAGACAGCTGAGGAAGCAATGGAAAAGAGCAGAACAAAGTCAGAAGGAGGGACTCAATCTCTTACGAAGGGCCATAAAAGATAAGCTGGCAACATTACGTAGAGCTGAGCGCCTACGGAAACGCTACAAAAAGAAGGAACGTGTGAGGGCTAATTTCTATAAAGACCCATTCAAATTCATAAAGAAGTTATTCACCAGTGAGAAGAATGGCACTTTAAAAACATCTAGGATTGAGCTAGAGAGATATTTGGAGGACACGCATACAGATGCAAAAAGGCATGAGCCTATGTCAATTCCATCAGACATACCACCTATCAACCCACCAGAATACCAAATGGAGGTCTGTGCACCTAAGTGGAAAGAGGTAGAGCAGGCTGTGAGAAAGGCAAGAGCTTCATCATCTCCAGGGCCTAATGGAGTTCCGTACAGAGTGTACAAGAGTGCTTCAGGAGTTCTGCGAATTCTGTGGAAATTGATAAAAGTGGCATGGGAAAAACAGGTTGTACCTAGAGCATGGCGCAGAGCAGGTGGAGTCTTTATACCTAAAGAAAAAGATGCTACAAGCATCAGTCAGTTTCGTCCAATTTCACTATTAAACGTTTAAGGTAAGATTTTCTTCAGCATTATTGCCCAGAGATTGTCCACCTACCTATTAACCCTCTGGGGACGGATTGGGCGGTACCGCCCAAAATGGCATACTTTTACAAATGTGTAATTATCTTAAAAACTATTAATGATAGAGAGTTGCGGTCTTTTTTGCCGTCTTCCTCAGATTCCGCTGAAAACAGTGGTATATAGTATAGACACTTCCTTGTTGCGTAATACCACTGCGTGTAAGGCCAATGAAATCGATGTTGTTAGGAATATTAAGACCAAATATATAATATAAAGACCAATGGAAAAATTGCCGGTCGGAGGAATATTTTTCTTACCCAATCAGAGTAAGGTTACCATGACGTATTCTAGCTAATCAGAGGACTCTGTAGCCTTGCAAGGGGTGGGATATAACGCAAACAGCGTCGAGTGGAGAAGGAGACAGAGAGCGAACGGAGAATTACAAAAAAAAAATAAAAACGGAGCATTACAAAGCGCACAGAGATTTATATGAGAGAGACGATTATAATATATACAGTATATATATATATATATATATATATATATATATAGCATATATTAGCAATTATAGCATTATTATTTTATTGTTTTAGCACTTTTATGATGGCAATCAGTAAAATATTTACCTCAGAACAGGCTCTGGAACAATTACTAGAAAGTGACGAGGAGAAATCCGATGCTGACAGTGTTTTCACAGATTATGAAATATTTTACTTTTGAACAATATTGTTATTGAACAATTACAAATGTCTGTCAAGCAAAGGGTTTGAAATATACATTTTGGTTAAAAAAACTGTTCACTGTTGTTGTGTGAGGTGTGATTTTCAGTAATAAATGACAAAAATAAAATTTTCGGTTTTGAAATTCTTTAGTTTTATATTCTTTAGTTTAGAAATACTTCCATTATAAACACATTACATGCATTCTTAAGTTAGCTTAGGGTCTTCTGAATCCATAGATACCAAACACATGGTGTTCCATCTCCATTACATATGGTTTATAAGCCCATATGTAAAAATAGAGAAAACGGACCAAAAAGGGCTTAGTCCCCAGAGGGTTAAAGAATGGCTTCATTGACACCTCAGTTCAAAAAGCGGCCATTCCAGGGTTCTCAGGATGCTTAGAACACATCAATGTTATTTGGCAACGAATTCAGTCAGCTAAAAAGGAGAGGAAGGAGCTCTATGTGACATTCCTGGATTTGGCTAATGCATATGGTTCAGTGCCACATGAGCTTCTTTGGGCAGCATTTGATTTTTTCAGAGTACCAATGTCAATAACAAAGTTAGTGAAAGCCTATTTTGGAGATTTGCAATTCAGTTTCTCAACTCCAAAATTTAGCACTGCATGGCAATGCCTAGAGGTTGGAATAATGGCAGGATGCACCATTTCCCCACTGGCTTTTACCATGGCAATGGAAGTAATCATTAGGGCATCAAGATGGGTAGTAGGAGGTGAGCGCTTGGCTTCTGGGATGCGACTACCACCAATCAGAGCATACATGGATGACATGACAACCATGACTACAACAGTAGCCTGCACTAATCGGTTATTGGGGAAGTTAACAGATAATATTGAATGGGCACGAATGCAATTTAAAGGTGCTCTAAGTAACTTTTTTACCTTAACTGAACAGCTTCGGAGTCAGTGGAATGGTTATATTACTTATTTCGGGTTGAATGGTGGTGGTTTCGCACCCCCCTGATGCCCGAGAGCGGAAAAAACGCACTTGCAACTTTGGGCCGGCGAGCCACCGGCCTCGCCGTCAGGAAGTATTGCGTGATATCAGGTCTCGCGATGTAACGAATTGCTTGACGGCACTGCACATATACACGCCCCCATTCAAGCGCCGGCTAGCTATAAGGAAAGGGCAACGATAGATTGAGTTATGGCTGAGCCTGTAAAAATGAAGCAGAAAGCTAGGAAATCTTTGTCGGAGGACCAACGACAGAGGAAACGGGAGACTGACCGAGCAAGACTCGAGTAAGACTCGGTTCTTAATCCTGTGGGTTGTTCAGTTCCTGATGTGAATCTTGAGATGTGCACACAATTTTCTGAATTTTTTGTTCAGAAAATACAGGATATTAGATTACGCCTCTCTCCTCTTTACATAGATCATTCTGACCTGGTCCTTACATCCAGTCGTTTTTCAAACTTTCAACCAGTGTCTTCATCCCAATTACTTAACATTATCTCTCAGATGAAATTCACATTCTGTCAATCAGATGTATTGCCTGGACGTCTTTTCAGTGAAGTTTTAGACACAATCTGCCCCATCCTCTTAGCTATAATAAATAGCTATTTAATAAACGGGGTTTTCCCAGAAAGTTTTAAACATGCTATCGTACAGCCCCTATTGAAAGGACATCACCTTGACCACACTGTGCATAACAACTACCGGCCTATCTCTAAACTGCCTTTTATTTCAAAGATTTTGGAAAAAGCTGCACTGTTACAGTTTACCTCTTATCTGAATACTTTTAATATTTTAGACCCATTTCAATCTGGTTTTAGAGCGCTGCATAAAACTGAGTCAGCACTGCTGAAGGTTACAAACGACATTCTATTGTCTACCGATTCTGGGTCTTCCGTTGTCCTGATACTTTTAGATCTGAGTGCTGCATTTGACACCATTGATCATAATATTTTACTGAGACGACTGGAGTATATTGTTGGAGTGGAGGGCCCTGCTCTACAGTGGTTCGCCTCATATTTGCAGGGGAGGACCTTCTCTGTAAATATTGGGTCATTCACTTCACCCTCTGCGCCGATCAAGTGTGGCGTTCCACAGGGATCCATTCTAGATCAAATAGGGGATATCGTGGGACAGGTACAGCATGGAAGAGGGGGTTTTGGGCTCAGGTTAGCTCCTCCTAAATGGCACAAGGCAGGCCCAGCTCAAAAGAGGAAGCTGGTAGTCAACGAGGTGCGAAAGCAGGAGGAGAGGATGAGGAGTATAAAGGCCATTTCCCAGGCCAAGCAGGGAGAGTGGATGAGATGGGAGAGTGTGGAACAACGCAAAATGGGCTGGCAAGACCTTTGGTCAATGGAAGAGAGTAGGATCAGTTTCCTTATAAGGTCAACATATGATGTTCTCCCATCACCGCAGAACCTAAACCTCTGGGTAGGAGAGGATCCCTCTTGTCCTTTGTGTTCATCACCTGCCACATTAAGGCACATTTTGACAGGATGTAAGGTGGCTCTTAGCCAAGGTCGGTTTACTTGGCGCCATGACCAAGTACTGAGATGTTTGGCTTTAGCATTGGAAGGCAAGCGTAGTATGACCAATAAGTTGCCGCATGTTCTAGCAAAACATTACACGCAGAAGACAACATTCCTCCGCCCAGGCGAGCAACCACCAAGAAAAGGTGTTAACACCAATTCTCGGCCAGGACAACTGGAAGCTGCTAGGGACTGGAAGATGCTGGCTGATCTTGATCAACGGCTTATTTTTCCACCTGAGATTGCCACCACTAACCTACGACCAGACATTGTTTTGTGGTCTGGATCAGCACGCATTGTTCAACTGATAGAGTTGACAGTGCCATGGGAGGATGCTGTAGATGAGGCATATGAGAGGAAGAAACTGCGGTATGCTCATTTGGCCACTGAAGCAGAACAGCGAGGATGGAGAGTCCAGGTTTATCCAGTGGAAGTGGGTTGTCGAGGTTTTGTGGCACACTCTACAACCCGGTTCCTCGGGGACGTCGGATTCAGCGGCCAAGAGTTGCGTCGCACAGTAAAGAACTTATCTGAAGCAGCAGAAAGGAGCAGCAACTGGCTGTGGTTGAGACGGAAAGATTCTAGCTGGCAAGGTACAGGCCGCCACGCTACGGTTTCGTAGAATTCTTGAAAAACTTGAAGAGTCTGTTGGTTTATTTGTATAGGTTGTATAGTATAGGTTGTATAGTATACTATACAATTTGTATAGGTTGTATAGTATAGAATGACGGGTGGTTGGGTAGGTATTGTGTTTTGCGTTAGGTGGTATGCCATACGGAACCGTTGCCACTGTAACTGCTTTAACGCACCAGTGGGGCTCGACAGCCTTAATGAATCGGGTTGGCGCGTATGGTTGGGTTGCGGAGAGATAGTGAGATTGTGGTTAGGTCTCAGCAGCAGGAGGGATGTAGAGGTCAGTAAGCTGGGCTGAGTTGAGTGGGGGACGGAGGGGGGTGACTCTGGGACGCCAGAGTCACTGTCGAGCCCTCTTGAGGTGTCGTGGGCTAGTCGACGAAACACTGAGGACGGAAGGTGCCCACTTGAAGACCCTGGAGATGTCCCCTACTCGGCTCAATCCAGACGGTTGTCGTGTTGGTCCACTAGGGAGACCACACTGTAGTTGCAGCCGTCGTGTGTGCTGACGCGCCAAGTACACTGCAGCCGTTAACGCCGGACAGAAGGGGAGTCACACCCTCATATGGAAAGAAGCGTAAATGGATGGAGAAGCATAGTTTACTGTAAAGCTACGTCTTAGTGTTGCTTATCTTGGCGAAAGCCGAGTACAAATCAGCATGAAGTTTTAACATCTACTCTCGTGTAATGGAAATCATGAAGATCTGGATACGTCCAGTGACTGCGGTGAATAGTGCTGCTGGCAACAAGGGAAAGACCTTGTGACAGCCTGGAGAGACAGCTGACAGGAGGAAATAGACCCCAATGGGGCTGGTAAGGGTTAGCTACCCTTGTCGGCAGTATCCAGCTTCGTGTTTACAGGATGCTGGAGACACCCGCCCAAGGCTTCTAAGAAATTAAAGAGAAAAATACCCCTAGAGTCTGCGAGAGCGGGGGCGGAAGATGACTCGATGTTGGACAACATGGTTAACGACTTAGGAATGGAAACGGATATGAGTATGGAGAGTAAGACTAGTTCAAGATCTGCAGTTAGTAAAGTCATTGAACTCCAAGTTTGTGTCTGTGGCTGGAGCAAGGCGACAACGGTCAGGGGTTTGAAGGTTCATCAAGGGAAAATGAAATGCTTGAGGGAGAAGGGACAAGGGCCTCGCATTGATCAGTACTTCTTACGAAGTCAGTCAAGTCAGTCGAATGAAATCCAGCGACAGGAAGCAAACCACAGCTCGCAGGATATCAGCACCCCTGTCATAGAGGAGAGGAGGGCTTGCACAGTTAGTGATGAACATATTCATACTTGTGAAACCGGTCAGACTAACCAGCATAAGAGAGAAAAGAACCTCAACGGGCATAGGCCTGGAGTTAGATGGCCAAGAGCTTGTGAGAAAACTGCATGGGATACGGTAAACACAGATCTATGCTTTGCATTGGAAAGATTAACTGGTACAGTTGAAAAGAAGCTGGATAAATTTGGGGACATCATTTACGCATATGGAAGTGAGAGGTTTGGTGTGGAAAAAAGGAAGGAAAAAGTACAAACTGCTCCTGGAATGTCTAGACGGCAGCAGAAAATTGAAGGGTTAGTTAGAGAAAGGAGACAGTTGAGGAAGCAATGGAAAAGAGCAGAACAAAGTCAGAAGGAGGGACTCAATCTCTTACAAAGGGACATAAAAGATAAGCTGGCAACATTACGCAGAGCTGAGCGTCTACGGAAACGCTACAAAAAGAAGGAACGTGCGAGGGCTAATTTCTATAAAGACCCATTCAAATTCGTAAAGAAGTTATTCACCAGTGAGAAGAATGGCACTTTAAAAGCATCTAGAGTTGAGCTAGAGAGATATTTGGAGGAAACGCATACAGATGCAAAAAGGCATGAGCATATGTCAATTCCATCAGACATACCACCTATCAACCCACCAGAATACCAAATGGAGGTCTGTGCACCTAAGTGGAAAGAGGTAGAGCAGGCTGTGAGAAAGGCAAGGGCTTCATCATCTCCAGGGCCTAATGGAGTTCCGTACAGAGTGTACAAGAGTGCTTCAGGAGTTCTGCGAATTCTGTGGAAATTGTTGGAATGGAAACGGATATGAGTATGGAGAGTAAGACTAGTTCATGGGAACTAGTGGCATGGGAAAAACAGGTTGTACCTAGAGCATGGCGCAGAGCAGGTGGAGTCTTTATACCTAAAGAAAAAGATGCTACAAGCATCAGTCAGTTTCGTCCTATTTCACTATTAAACGTTGAAGGTAAGATTTTCTTCAGCATTATTGCCCAGAGATTGTCCACCTACCTATTAAAGAATGGCTTCATTGACACTTCAGTTCAAAAAGCGGGCATTCCAGGGTTCTCAGGATGCTTAGAACACATCAATGTTATCTGGCAACGAATTCAGTCAGCTAAAAAGGAGAGGAAGGAGCTCCATGTGACATTCCTGGATTTGGCCAATGCATATGGTTCAGTGCCACATGAGCTTCTTTGGGCAGCATTTGATTTTTTCAGAGTACCAATGTCAATAACAAATTTAGTGAAAGCCTATTTTGGAGATTTGCAATTTAGTTTCTCAACTCCAAAATTCAGCACTGCATGGCAATGCTTACAGGTTGGAATAATGGCAGGATGCACAATTTCTCCACTGGCTTTTACCATGGCAATGGAAGTAATCATTAGGGCATCAAGATGGGTAGTAGGAGGAGAGCGCTTGGCTTCTGGGTTGCGACTACCACCAATCAGAGCATACATGGATGACATGACAACCATGACTACAACAGTAGCCTGCACTAATCGGTTATTGGGGAAGTTAACAGATAATATTGAATGGGCACGAATGCAATTTAAGCCCTCTAAATCAAGGAGCATCTCCATAGTTAAAGGAAAGGTAGTAGATAAAACATTCTTCATTAATGGTGAGGCAATACCAACAGTTTCTGAGAAGCCAGTGAAAAGTCTTGGGAGATGGTACGATGGAGATCTAAAGGACACAGTTCGAGTGGGAGAAGTTAGACAACAAGCAGTGGAAGGGTTGAAGAGCATAAACAGCTGTGCTCTACCAGGCAAACTAAAACTCTGGTGCTTTCAGTTTGGTCTACTGCCGAGGTTGCTGTGGCCACTGACTGTGTACGAGGTTTCTTTGACAACAGTGGATAAGCTGGAAGCGTTGATAAGTTCATACATCAGGAAATGGTTGGGAGTTCCACGCTGCCTCAGCAGAGTGGCACTTTATGGTAAAGGAATATTGCAGCTGCCAGTCTCTGCTTTAACCGAGGAGTTTAAGTGTGCCAAGGTCAGACTGGAAATGACCTTAGTAGAGTCACGTGACAAATGTGTAAGGGAGGCAGCCTCTGTGGTAAAAACTGGTAGAAAGTGGTCAGCAAAGAAATCTGTAGCAGAGGCAAAGGCTGCCCTTCAAATTGGGGATATCGTGGGACAGGTACAGCATGGAAGAGGGGGTTTTGGGCTCAGTTTAGCTCCGCCTAAATGGCACAAGGCAGGCATAGCTCAAAGGAGGAAGCTGGTAGTCAACGAGGTGCGAAAGCAGGAGGAGAGGATGAGGTGTGTAAAGGCCATTTCCCAGGCCAAGCAGGGAGAGTGGATGAGATGGGAGAGTGTGGAACAACGCAAGATGGGCTGGAAAGACCTTTGGTCAATGGAAGAGAGTAGGATCAGTTTCCTTATTAGGTCAACATATGATGTTCTCCCATCACCGCAGAACCTAAACCTCTGGGTAGGAGAGGATCCCTCTTGTCCTTTGTGTTCATCACCTGCCACATTAAGGCACATTTTGACAGGATGTAAGGTGGCTCTTAGCCAAGGTCGGTTTACTTGGCGCCATGACCAAGTACTGCGATGTTTGGCTTTAGCATTGGAAGGCAAGCGTAGTATGACCAATAAGTTGCCGCCTGTTCTAGCAAAGCATTACACGCAGAAGACCATATTCCTCCGCCCAGGCGAGCAACCACCAAGAAAAGGTGTTAACACCAATTCTCACCCAGGACAACTGGAAGCTGCTAGGGACTGGAAGATGCTGGCTGATCTTGATCAACGGCTTATTTTTCCACCTGAGATTGCCACCACTAACCTACGACCAGACATTGTTTTGTGGTCTGGATCAGCTCGCGTTGTTCAACTGATAGAGTTAACAGTGCCATGGGAGGATGCGGTAGATGAGGCATATGAGAGGAAGAAACTGCGGTATGGTCATCTGGCCACTGAAGCAGAACAGCGAGGATGGAGAGACCAGGTTTATCCAGTGGAAGTGGGTTGTCGAGGTTTTGTGGCACACTCTACATGCAACTGGCAGTCAGTGCAATTTTGTGAGGAGAGGAGTGACGTGTGCTCTCTTCGGCTCGTTAAAGACCACTCTAGCTGCAGCATTTTGGATTAGCTGCAGAGGTTTGATCGAGCAAGCTGGAAGACCAGCCAGGAGAGTTAGAAATAACCGATCGTTTTGCTAGATAAGACCCTTATGCATCGTCTGTTGTTGTTTAAAGCCATTTGAAGCTGCACTGAAACTGTCATATGGACCTTGGACGGTTTGGCTACCAGTAAAGTCCATTATATGGAGAAAAATCCTAGAATGTTTTCATCAAAAACCTTAATTTCTTTTCGACTGAAGAAAGAAAGACATGGTTCCCTATCGAGAGTACTCTCGTGTTGCGTAAGCTAGCTTACGCTACGGGAAAGCCCCTTTCTCGAGAAGATTGAAGCCTAAAAATTATCCTTATAATTTGCTTTAATATAAAACGCACTTGCTGCAGCAAGCAGACCTAAGCGGGACAGCTAGCGCGCTTATTGGCTGCTCTGCGGCAAATGCTGCAGCCTATGGGGAGATGAGGCTAGTCTGCGAGCCAATAGGAGAGCGACTTACCCCCTATGGGACAGAGCCCGCCGAATGGGCGTGGCTTAACACTATAAAAACCCGCCTCACCCATAGGTGCCTTGATTTCATCTCCTTCAGCGAAGACCTTCACTTCGCTGACTCTGGAAGAAGCCTTCACGTCGTCGAACAGCATTCAGCGGGACTGCAGAGCTGAGGACGCCGGCTAGGAGTTTCTCCCCTGACGCCGCCTTCACGCCGTTCCAGCTGCGCTATCCGGCGCGATATATCCTTTTCTATTTCTATTGCTACTGTCTGTGTCGCCGTCGCGTCACTTTCAGTTATTCCTAAAAGAGCAAATTGCGGGCGTTGTTGCAAATGCCCCGCGATTCCTGTGCATCGTGTCGGTCTTCCCTCGTGGCGGGGGACCGCCACCTGATTTGCGCTTCCTGCCTGGGGAAGGACCACGCCGAGTTCGCACTCTCTAAGGGCGGCTGCCCGGAGTGCGATGAAATGGATTTATCGACCTTGCGGGCTCGACTAGCTTCCTTCGGCGAAGACACCACACTGCCGCTCTCTCACGGGCCGCGCCGTAAAAAGCGCCGCTCTCAAAGAGCTCAGGAGGCCTCAGCGACCCGCGAGCTCACGCCGGCTCTCTCCCCGCGTGCCTCGCTGTCTGACTCGCCTTCATCTAGCGTTCCTGATGGCCAACGCTCCCCTGCCGCGCCCCTCATTACTTTCGGCGCGCCTGAAGATGAGGACGTCGACGAGGACTGCTGCTCGCTCGCCGCCTCGGGAAGCGAGGGCTGGTCAGGCTCCATTCCGGATCCCGCCCCCTCAACCCAAGCTAGCGCTAGCGGAGTTCGAGCCAGCGTGGACACAGAGCTCGTTCGCCTGTTGACAAGGCCGTCGAGAACCTCGGTCTCGAGTGGTCTCCCCCCGAGGAGCCCACACGCAACAGGCTCGACGAGTGGTTCTTACAGGGGCGCCGCCCAGCGCCTCAACAAAGGCCCGCTCCGTTCCTCCCTGAGCTACACGAGGAGCTGACGAAATCGTGGAAGGCGCCATTTTCTGCCAGGCTCAAATCCTCCGCTTCCTCGACGCTCTCTACAGTTGGCCTTTGCCCGCCCTCCTCTGGATGGCAGTATAAGACCGCGCACCCGTCGAAAGCCTGTCGAACCACGTCAGCCCTCGCCGGTCGCGCTTACACCGCCGCCGGCCAGGCTGTATCGGCTCTCCACACCATGGCGGTGCTTCAGGTTTTTCAGGCTAACCTTCTCCGCTCACTGGACGAGGCTGGCCGTGATCCTGAGGCATTCAGAGACCTGCGCAGCGCGACGGACTTGGCCCTGCAGGCTACCAAGACCACCGCACAAGCGTTCGGACGAAGCATGGCGGTCCTCACTGTTTTAGAGCGTCACCTGTGGTTAACGCTCACGGACATGAAAGATGCTGATAGAGCCTCCTTCCTGGATTCTCCCATCACGCCATCCGGTCTGTTCGGCCAGTCAGTCAAGGGTTTCGCGGATCGCTTCACCGAAGCCCAGAAAGCTTCACAGGCCCTGCGACACTTTCTGCCACGGCGCTCGAGTTCTGCGTCAGGCCGCTCTAGGAAGCCGCCCGCTCAGACTACAAAGGCGCCGCCGCCTCCGCCACCAGCTTTTCAGCGCCGACAGCCCTCCGACCCTCGCCAGCGTTCGCGCTCGTCGAGCCGTCGAAGACCACCTCCTCCGGGAGGTCCGAGACCGAGGACTGCGGTGAACCCTGAGCCTCCGAAGCCCTCCTAGCCACGGGGGGAAAAAGGCGACGGTTAAGTCTCGCTGCGGCCGGACCACCGTCGAAGAGCTCGCGCACCATTTCCCCAGTTCCCGCCACAAAGGTGACTGCTTATTTCGCAGCAAACGAGCCAGTTCCTCAACATGTTCGCCTGCACACAAACGCCGTTTTCACGGCGACCCGAATAAATCTGAAAAAGAGCAAAATGCATGTTTTTATTCCGGTTTATGCCGAATGTGTTATGAATGTAGGAACTGTGCCCATTATTCAGTGCTCACCCCTACCCATAAACACTGCCCGTTCAGTGTCCCACACACACTCAGGGCCCCCTCACATGAATCATTTCCCCGCTTCGGCGGCGTGTGTAACATATGTAGAGCAGCCGCCCATAACTCTATGCGCGCCGCCTCACGTAAGCGCTGTAAACACAGTGTCACAAGCACAAACAGTTCAGGTACACGGATCCCTTACACTCAGCGATCCGAACCTAGACATCATTCTACCCCTATCAATGCGTGCAGATGCATGGGAAATCATCCCGGGTATATCAGAATGGGTGCTAAAGATAATAAAACGAGGCTACTCGCTGCAGTTCGCACGCAGACCACCGCGCTTCCGAGCCGTGGTCGAAACTACGGTGAAACCAGAAGTAGCACATCTGCTTCGCGCCGAAATAGCGAAACTGCTGGGGAAAAGGGCTATAGAAGCCGTCCCTCTCGCTCAGAGCTTGACGGGTTTTTACAGCCGTTATTTCCTCGTTCTGAAAAAAGACTGCGGTCTCCGCCCCATTCTAGATCTCAGACTTTTGAACAAAGCTCTCATGAGGCGATCGTTCAAAATGCTGACGACCAAACAGATCCTCGCGCAAATTCGCCCGGGGGACTGGTTTATGTCAGTTGGTCTGAAGGATGCATATTTTCAAATACAAATAGCACCCCATCACAGGCCATTCTTGAGATTCGCCTTGTAGCAACATTGGGTTACTGCATTAAATTAGCTCAAATTATATATAGGGAATTCTAATAATTAATCATAAATATGATTAATATATTGCATTTTACAGTTAAATTATCGAAGTTGAAAAGAGATCGATTGGATACATGAATGATCTCCACAATGAGTTATGGTTCGTCATTAATATATCAATAGTCTCATTACAGATCGATTATATGAGACAACTTTTACAGGAATTAATTTAGTTATCAAACAATCTGTCTGTCCAGCAGACGGGAGTAAGACTAACTTATCAATTTCCCAACAAAAATTGTCTCTTTCTTATAATTCCAAAAAGCTATTTTCTGGCCATGAAAATATCACCTTCTTGTTATTATAAAGTTTAGGTTACTGAAATAGTAACGCATTGTAAAGCTTTGTAGCGAGATCAAACAATTCATTGACTTTGTAAATATGAGCATTTTAGGCAGAACCAATCAAGAATATAATGGCTTTAATAAAATGCAACTACAGATACAGAATTCTACATTTAAACACGGGATACATGTATGTACAGTAAACAGTAAAACTAACGCGACAGACGAATAACAAACAGGAGTGAGAATGGGATGAGAGGAAGATAAAATGAGAGATTGAGAGAGAGAGAGAGAGAGAGAGAGAGAGAGAGAGAGAGATTGAAGAGAGAGAGAGAGAGAGAGAGAGAGAGATGGCAAATTTCATCTAGACATTTTTAACCTTTAAGAGACAACACGGAAAAACACAATCTTAATGCTCTAGCATCTCGGTAATTCAAATATACTTGCATTGTAATGGTTCTCATGTGTCTGAGGCTGAGCTCTGCTGCGCATGTGAGCGGCTGGTCTTGTGTGTTCCGTTGGAGCGTCATGTGGTTTGCTGCGGTCTGGAGCGCGCAGTTTCAAAGAAGGCTTAAAAGTCTTTGACGTAAATTACCAAAGAGATAATTCAGACTAAGTTCATTTCTGGGGAAATGAACAAAGGAAAAACAAACTTAAGAGAAAGAAAATAAAAAGAAGAGAACACGGCGTAAAGCTCCCTAAGGAGCCATCCGGATACCTCTCACAGGGAAAAACTCTCAACTAACTCTCAGGAGTCAGTCTTTTTATGGAAAGACTGGGTTCACGCCTCTGTTTGCGCGAACCCCCATGACTGTCCGAGACTCTGAAGAGGACAACGCTTCCTTTGTCCTGTGGGGGGGGAATGCCCACTGGACTGAGGAGATGGTATTGAGCCGTTCGGCTCCAGAACCATGAGATGTGTAAAAGAATGCACATTACTGCATTCTGCTATCGGAATTCGGCTCCGTCAGATTGAGAGAATTACAGAGATATCAAACATGTCACAGAAATACATAGAAAAATAGAGCATTACATACATGCATATTATAAGCATTTAGTTCCTTCAAAGCAAGTTCGTTCCTTCAAACAAACGTCATACATGAAGTGAATATAAACTGGGAAACACATAAACATACAGGGATATATCGTATACAGTTGGCAATGGCTCATATTCTGAGTATAACACAGACTTTTACATGTGTGTGTGTGTGTGTGTTAGAATGTCCTTCAGAGTTTGGGCTGGGTGGTGACCTCGTGCTCACCCCCCCCCCCCCCCCCCCCCCGTTCCGGGGAGTGTATGGGTGTGCATATGGTGAGTTTAAGTTCGGGATGGTGGTTGATTATTTGTTGGAACAATGCCCATCTTGTTTGTGAGGTATCATGCAGGAAGGGTGTCCTTCAGTCAGAAGGGCGCCTCTTGGTCACATGTGATCAGAAAAAGGCACCCCTTTGTTTACTCGTTGGAGAAAAACGCTGTGTCTGCACTATAATCAGTAACTTACTCAAGTCCAACACCATACTTCTTTGTGTGTCCGTCCACAGTGAGTGGAGCTGTGTCAGTTGATTAAAAATCCCGTGATTCAATCAACTAGCAGGATTTTAGCCATCTGGTTGCGGCTACAGTCCCCCCTTGATGGGTTGGCAGGACCCGTGTAGGTGGGCCTCGTCAAACCATTACGATCACATTAGTCAGATGGCTGGTGGATCATGCAAGGAGGATGCTGCGGATGGTTGTTAGGACTGAGGGCTCAGCTCGATGAGGTTCAAAACGGTCTTTGGTGTGGCACCCTCTTTCCGAGGGTTTCGGAATCCTCCAGACACGGCTTTCGTGAGCTCGGCTGTAGATGTTTGCATCTCGTGGGGTCCATGGTACAGGATGAAGGCCAAGCCCAGTGTCAGGGTGTGACTGAGTACCATAGAGATACACAGCGCAGTGTCAGCTGCGTTCCAGGCCTGGACAACAGGTGAGGTAGTCAAGATGGGCAGTCGAGACACAGCTTGAAGGGCGGTGACCCCCCTTGTTAGCGAGTAACCTGTCACCTACAATCGCTGCTTGGGTCTCGGTGACTTGAGTGTGAGGCTTGGCTTTAGCAGGGCAGCGTGTGCCGCTGATCATGGGCTGCAGCCCGCAGATTCCGTCAGTGTTGTCTCTGAGGAAGGGTTTGCTAGGGCAGAGATAGTGACTGTTTTTGGTCAATGTGCACATGTGCGGATTCGGAGCTGGGGACAGCTTTGTGCAGCTGTCCTGGAAGTCAACCACGTGTGCGGATCTTGATGTGAGTGTTACTTTTCAAAATCTGACATTGACAATGTTCTTGAGCCGGTAGATTTGGCTTGACTCCCTGATGGGCAAGTTCAGGAGCAAGACCCACTTCTCTCTGCTTGGGGTCGACATAGAGTGGGATGGCGCTACCCAACGAGTAGGCAAGGTGTATTTGTAGAGAGTCAGTTGGCGTGGTGATGGCGGAAGCCAGCACTGTTTGCACAAGGCTTAAGGGTATCAGGTGCGGTGGAATTCTACCCATGGTTAGGCTGTCAATGGAGGAGTTCACCCCCCTGCAGCGTGTCTGTCATCAGGGCTGTTACCAGCTGAGTTTGAGCAAAGTCATTCTTGAAGACAGTAAACAGCTGTTTCATGGAGTTCACTGTCTGGGTCAGCAGAACGCTGTGAGTGTTGAAAATTGCCACAGTTCCCTTTAGTGTCTTGTCGATGGTCTGCAGGGACGCACTGTGTGTTTGTAAGTTGCTCTTTTATCTGTGGAATCTCAGTCTGAATTTCGGCTACATGCCGCCTCACGTTGGCTAGGTTCACTGCATTCATGCTGGACATACAAGTGTTAAACAGAGTTCTGACGGCAGTGGCGGCTCCGAGCAAAGCTCGTAGGAACCGTTGGGAGCGGCGGTTGTGGGCACCTAACTCCGTTAGCGTGACAGTCGTTTTCTCAAGTTGGTTGAGCATGTGTTCAACGTCGGCCTCAGCGTGAGTGAGGGAGTCCTCTGTTCATCGGGCACCTACCCAGCTGTATTGTGGTTTTGCGCTGGGGTAGTGTGCTCTGTAGACGTTGCGAGGATCAGGTGGCGCATACACTTTCTGAGTGTGGGTCCAGCCGTTGGTGATGAGGAGTCCTGGTTGTTCCCTTAGGACGGTGCCTGATGCCGGACCTGTTTGATGTCCGATTGCGGCTGCCCTCTGGTTGGCTGGAGGCACAGGATGGCGAAGCACAGCAGCATCCTGGTAAGAGTGAAAGAGAGAGAGAGAAAAAGGGAGGGAGGAAAAATTTCAGCGAGGGTCGGCCTTGGTTGGCTAGGACAGTCTTTTTGCTTTGAGGATGCCGGTATGCCACTTGCTTCGGTGTCTTGCAAGTGTCTCTGGTGCTGCGGTGTGCAGCACATGGTGCGTCATAGGCATAGGGCATACATTGTGGCATTACCCCCCTTTTGCACTGTGTCAGAACAAGCTGTGGCGCGGTGATGGCGCAGGTGCAGAACGCTGAATGTTGTCCAGTGCACGCAGCATGTGCTTGATGACGTAGGTTGTCTGGGGCACCGGTTGTCGGTTGGTTCAGACGCCAGTCGTGGGTGGCTGGAGGGGTATGAGAGGTGGTTTCTCATAGTGTCCATAGTTTTGGCATAGCCTTTGTTAAGTTGGAAGGTTAAGGTCAGGTGAAGCAGGGGCTCTGTGACATTTAGTCAGACTTGTGGTGAGAGCCTAATGCATGACCCTAAAAGTTCAGAACCATGGTTTAATTGGTTTGCTAGGTATGTAGCATAAAGCTAGGTGTTCATGTTTAGCTAGCTAGTGAAGTGTGTCTTGTACCTTATCTTAGCTGTGGATATTAGGAGGCTAAGAGTTATGTGGTTCCAAGATTATTCCCTGGAAAGGGCATAGCCGAGATGAAATAAATGACTTAAGATGGTTCTTATGACCAAATTATTTCTCTGGACTTAACTAGTGGTTCACTACGGCTTAACGAAGTGAATGATAGGGGAAAAAGGACAGCTTTCCTATTCAAATTATGCTTATTGTCAATCCTCTGGACTATAGTTGTGCCCTAGTAAATTGTTGAAGTTACTTGTGTTGCAGGGTCACAAAAATGAGTACACTCGTTGAAAATAAACAAAATCACAAATAAAGGTGTCTCTGTTTCCTTTCTGGGCCCTATGGGAGAATGGAACCACGATTGAACAAGAGAGGAAATAAAATAAAATTAAATCATAGAGATGACCGAAAAGCAAAGGGAATAGCTGAGTGCTATTATTATCAAGGTCAAAGAAATTAAAGAAAATTAAAGAAAAGCAAAAAGGGAAAACATTTTAAATTAAAAGCAAAAAGGAATAAACGTGATCAAAACCACGAGAATGATCTGAAGGCGAGAATAATCAGTGGCATTAGTGACTAAACTTTAGATTTGCCTGGGCCAACACTTTATAGTGGGTTACAACGGTTGCGTGTTCAGGGCCACATCGTGTGTGTCCCATCAAAGGATTAGTCACCTGCCGATGAAGATTCCTATCGCTATATGAATTCTTCTCTAGCTACACAGTTTTACTTGTAGTTAACTTAAGTTTAATTAACAGGGTATCTTTAAAGTTAGCCTTTGACGGTTAGCAAGGGCTATGCCTCAACTAGTGAAGGTGAACTTTAGCTAAGAAGATTTGCAAACACAGAACGTGAATAATTAGAAACCCTTATCTGGTGTTAAGGAAAGTATTTTAGAATACTGTGCACTGTGTAAACACAAGCGGTGATTAAGGGCTCAAGTAAATTATGCTAACTGCTAATTGTAGAAGTTATTATTTAGCTTCAGCTAAGCTGGATGGACGCTAGGTTAGCTTAGCGTAGCGTAAGCTAGCTGGATGCTATGTTGGTTTAGCCTAGCATAAGCTGGAAGGATGCTAGGTTAGCTTAGCGTAAGCTGGAAGGATGCTAGGTTAGCGTAGCCACCTAGGCTGGTTTGTTTACAAAGTGACATCACAAGTTAACACTTCCTGTGACAAGTCGTTGTCATGGAAACTAGAGCATGTCAGACAATTCAACAGTCCCTAAAGGCTGTCTGTAGATTTTACATGAATTATGCATGTTTAAACGGGTTAACAGGAGGCACCTATATTTTAAGTCCTTCCAGAACTTGGTGTTACATTAAGTAAAATGCAGATGTGTTTTGGCACTTGCTAATTCTACTCATGGAACTCTTTTCTTTATTTTACGCAACTTATTCTATTTGTTTACAGAGTAAGGAAATAGATTTGCTGAAAGTCAAAGCTTGTCTAAGCATATATAGTTACGTCCATCACCTGCATAAGTACTGCATTTTCAGCGAGTGACCAGTTTTGATCGCTAGGTAGCTCTCTGCTTGTAGATGCAGCTAAAATGTAGGTGAATTACATCAATCTAACAATAATTTGTAAGGCCTTTACATTGTAGAAAGGGGAGCATCACCCAGGTCTACGTACATATAACACTGTACTGAGCTTTCTTTGTCAGAAACAGGTTTAGCAATACTGCAATTTGGATTTCTTTAACCAAAGCAGAATAGATATCGGTACAGTTTACAAGCTGCTGAGATGAGATTTCTTTGTCAAACAGACTTACGCTTTACTGCTGAACATGCTAATATTAGTTGGAAATCTAAGACTCTTTCACTTACAGTAGAGATGTCAATTCCAGCTATTGTTTTACCTGCATTTAGACAAGCTAGCAACCAGTGATCAAAATGCGTATCGCATGTTGTGTTTTATTTGGATCGCAATGATCAAATGCACACCTGTAGGTTAACAGTAGTTTAAAACTGAGGTGGTTTTCCTACAATCTGGTGTTAAGGTGACGTATGCCCTATTTGGAGCTAGTGTTTCTTGTAACCCTTCATTGTCATGGAAACTAATGTTTAGCAGTGTCATTTCAACCAGCATGTTGCAAATGTTTGTTTCAAAAGAGTCGTGCATAGTCTGTTGGCAGGTGAGGCTTACACGTCCATTCAAGATTTTCTTTAAATCAGTAAAATTCTAATTTTTATAATGCAGAGTCTTGCACTGTGTTCGTGCAAAGTCTTCTGGTTTTGCAGTTCAAAATCATTGGGGTTTTAGGAATTCTTTCTGAGGAGGTCTTCTGTGTTAGAGGCCTTCTGCATTAGGTCACGCATCGTTGAGTGGGCATTGCGTGGTCTTTGGCGAGCTGGAAGGTGCAGGGTAGCGAGCTTGAACCTTGACTTGGTGCTGAGGCTGTGTACCCATGGATGGCTGCTGGGGTTCCTGGGAACTCTGTGACCTTGGAGTCTGGCTTTGTTGTAGTTCTAATGACCTCTGTGACCGGCCAGTCTGGCTTTGGTGACCTGTGTGACTGGAGGGGGAGGGGTTCTTGAACTTGGGCCCAGACTGTCAGGTGTTTGAAGTCTAGTAAAGGCTCAAAGCGCTCTAGCAGATCTTTGCCAATCAGAAAGGGGTAAGTGTCCATTTGTGAGATGTACACCGGGTGTTTCAAACTAAAAGAACCAATTGTCAGGTGAATGTGAGCTACCTGTTTGAGCCGGATGTCGTTCTGGCTGTATGACTGTACAGTCAGCTCGCATGTTTGAGATGTAAGAGTTCGATTTTGTTTCTCAGAGTCTTTCAAAGAGTTTCCGGGTCATACCCTGTTTGATCATGTGCCCGAGGAGTCTTGGTGTCGGGGCTGGTGTGGTGATCGACGGTGGTTAGGGCCGGTCTTGTGTAGTTCTCTGCGGAGACAGACAGACAAAGCAGCATTTCCTGGTCTTTTGGGATGTTGATCCCAATTGCGGGAAGTTGTGCTGTTGGGCTCAGGCTGTGCAGCTGTCAGCTGTGATGGCTGGGTGCTGCTGTCACAGCAGTTGTGATGTGATGTGACAGTTAGCTCTGTGGTCTGTGGCTGACGAACAGTGTTTTGTGTGCCTGTTGCAGGTCTTATGCTTAGGCATAGGATGTCGGGCTCGTCCCTTTGTCTTTTTTGGAAAGTCTTTTGTGAAGAAGCTCTTTCAGCAACTTCAGGATCTCGGCTGTCTCGGACGTGGCGGCACTGTTTCGTCTGATGTGTGTCCAGACTTGTGCTCACCAGTGGCATGTCGAGAGGGGTTCCGCTCTGGGCTTGATGATCTGGTCGATGGGGCTCGGCTCGTTCTGGGCCGTTGGTTTGCTTCCCAGAATCTTTCAGAGCGTTCGCTCTGATGTCTTGGATGAGCACCATCGTGGTAGTGCTGCCCTCTGCTGGCCTGGAATGGTCTGGACCCTCTGTCGAAAGGTCTGTGACTGTGGTGCGGTTGGGCGCCCTCTAGAGTTAGCTCTGGATAGTGCTCAGAGACAGGGCAAATGGTGGTGTCTTTCACAGTCTTTACAGATAAAGTCTTTTGTTTGGTGTAAGCTTTGTGGGTCAAGTCTCGTAGCTGTTGGGTAGACATGCTCCGAGGACAGGCCAGAACGCCTAAGTGATGACTCACTGTGGGATGCAGGTTTCGAAGGAACAGAGTTCTGAAGTTGACATCTTCTTCCATACCTGATCGGTTCTGTGCTCCGAAGTATGCTTGTCGGAGCCCCACAGGGGTTTCAAGTCGGGCTTGCTTGATGTCCATGGCGGTGAACAGCCCGTTGTCTGATTCAGGTACAAGCTGTCCCAAGCGGTCACGTTGGCAACAGTTTGTAAATGAAAGTCTAAGTCTCGCAGGTAGGCGTTCATGTCGTGGCCTCCTGCAGTGTCCGGAGTGAACGTAGGAATGTTTTTGGCCAGCTTGTCAAGTTCTTTCGGGGCCGTGCCATGGTTAGTGGCAGGGGTTCTCTGGACGAGCTGTCCCCCCCTCGCTGCTGACGGGGGTTCTTGGAGGCTGGCTGGTGACATTTTTAGAAGTGGGCTTTCACTCCCCTTTCCAGCTCTTGGCTCTTGGCTGAAAGGTAAAGGACGGTTGGTCAGGGGAAACTGTGTTGTGTGTGTTTCCCCTTCCCGGTCACTCTGTAGTTTATAAAAGTGTTTCAGCTCTCTGTGAACAATGTCAATTTCGTATATGATATTGTCTTTGTGCTGAATGAGTTCATGGATTTCAGCTCGGGCCGCTTGTAAGTGTTTTTCACAGGCCTTTGCTTTAGTGTCTTTCTCTTTTAGTTCAGTCTTTGCTCTCTCTAGGAGAGCTTCACCTCGTTGGAGTTTCTTGTCGAGTTTCTCTCTGGTTTCTTCCTCCGACTGCTCTCTTTGGTCTGTGTCCAGACGAAGATCAGACAGGGCATTTTGAAGTCTTTCCACTTCCTCTTGGAGCTCTGTGTCTGTTGCATCCTCTTTCCCGCGCTGGTCGTGGGTCTCAAGGAGTAGCTGATCCAGACGACTTTGTGCGTGTGCTTGGTTCCTCCGGGCCTCCTCCGCTTGAGGCTTTAGCGTTGCGGCTTCTTGCTCCAGGTTGGTCCTGTTTCTTTCGTTGAGCCGCGCCTGTGCAACAAGAGTGTGTGCGAAGTTTCCAACGATTTTGGCCCAGTCTTTGTGTTTGTAGCTTTGGGTTGGATCGTGGACCGTCAGCTTGTCCAAGTTGGCGTTCCGCTGCTCTTGGCTCGGGGGCTCGGAGTCACCGGCGTCCTTGGGCTGGAAAGCGGTAGTCATGGCTGTCAGCCATATCTCGAGGTTGTCCCAGTGGGATGCAGGACTGGATGCACGGAACATACTGTAGGCGAGAGAAACACAGCACACACACACAGAGGCCAAAAATGCAAGCTTTGTTCTACGGTTAACAAGCTATACTCATACGGGCTATGCCGTTTATGAGAATTTTGGGCTAACTGATGCAAACAGTTAGACAGTTAGGTCTGGACAATTTGCTTAGGTTAGTGCAGGGCTTAAATAAAGATTTTGACAGGGCGGCAGCCTAGTGGGTCAGGTGCTGACGCTAGCTGCTTGGTCGTCGATCTGTTATTTAGCTTTCCTTGGTGTCTCTCATAGGTTCTGTCTCTAGGTGAAATGAAAGAAACAAATCACAACAGAACAAAGGATAGAAAAGATCAGAGTGAAACACAACAATGAAAATAAATAGGTCTGTAATGAACTGGAATAAATACTAGCACTGGAAGTGTTAGGGAGAATACGGAGGCCTAAGCCTACTACTACTGATAGGGTTTAAGGTAGGGCCTACAGGTTAGTGGGGGCTATCGGGGTAGAAACCCTAGGACGATGGTGTGGCTTGGAGAAGAGCCGGGCCAAACACTTAAAATATCCGGGAGATATCTAGTATTCTGTGACTTATAGTACGCGGAATGGGTTTTACTAAATTTAGTTTACCTGTGGTGAATTGAGGCCTCTCTGGGGGGGAACCCGTGGCTCAGTCAACCCCTCCGACGGTTCCCAACACCTGACCGCAGTGTTCTCGGGCAACTTCGTTGTCTCCCTGTACCTTGCTGCGCCCTCTCAAACAACCTGACTTTAAACACAACCGGCACCCCGAGGTGTCAACTGCCAGACGGCACAGCAAAGTGGATTTTCCCCAGAACCCTCAAAAAGAGTGGCCCCTCTTCAGGCCCTGGTTTGGGTAATTATTCCAACATTGCCTTGTGTGTCGACTAGCGTGGTTGACGTTACCTTTGGAGTGCCCAATTGCTGATGTCACAGTTGCGTGCCGCAACGATGGTACGGGATTCGGAAGTGTCCGAAACACACACACGGCCACGCGTCAGTACCGCCGGTCGGGTAACCTCGCTCGCGGGATACCAATCAGAGAATGCCGCAACTCACCACAGTGCTCTGGTGAATGCCACCTCTAAATACACAAAGGTTAAACAAGTGAAACGTAAATTGGATTAAGGCTTGCTTGTTTAAACCAAATGGATTGATTGTTTATGTAGCAATAAGAGTCAAAGGTTTTACTAAATAATAATAAACAAAAGGAAATTATGATAAGTATGGTATTTTATCAAAATAACCTAACCCAAAAGAGAAGAAGAAAAAAAAAATTAAATAGAAAAAGACAGGATGAAACACAAGAGAAGAGGCGGGCCGCAGTAGCTGGTTTTCACCACCAGGGGGCGTACTTCTCTGTGCTTTAACCTGGTGAACAGAACACTTAATTCAAATTCAAAATTCAACACTTGTTTAAATTTATATTTAAACTAAGCAGGTAAGAATTAAAAGGAAAATCAGATTGATATCCTATAATGACCAATGGTATCCGTAAAGTATCATTAATAATGATGAATTAATCAGAAGATAAAAGTAGAAAGAAGTCAAGCAGGTCTAAACACAGGAGGAGGCAGACCGTAGTAGTGGGTTTTCGCCACAAAGGGGGCGCACTTCCTTCCTGTGGTGAACCTGGTTGAATCAGACGCCTTAATTTAAATTTAAATTCAACGAAGTCGAAATTAAATTTAAATAAGCATGTAAGGAAATGTAATAATCAGAGTGATATCCTATAATAGTCCAGATACACTAAAGTATCAGTACTACTTATAAAATAATCAAAAGAGAAAGACGATATAGATGCACACTTCAAAAGAGTGAAAGGGGGAAAAGAGTGATACCGATTTAGTATCCACAAGGCCACGCGGTGGCGCTGTTTCCTCCAAATGGATATCAGTGGCTGACAGACCAACACAATTTAAATTCTAAGTTCAAACTGGCCTCAAACCAAATTTAAATACATGTGTAAGGGAATTGAAAAATCAGGATGGTATCCTATAATAATTAACGACAACAGTGAAGTATCGTCAATAATTATAGTTATACAATAATCAGAAGGGAAAAGTGGAAATAAAACTATTCACAACAGAATTGAAAAGAGAGGAAGGAGAGCTGAATGAACCGGCTTAGCGGGTGATGGCCACTAGATGGACTTCCAAGTGGGCTCTCTCTGGCTGTGTTGGAATTTAATTTAAGTTTTAATTCAAATTTAGTTTTGAACCAAACTCAAAGTAAATGTGCCAGTCAAAAGCAGGAAACTTGTCTAACACAAAATAATATTCGCACGAGCAACGCTGTATATGCAAATAATTATTGAGAATCTAGACAGGCTAATTCACTGGTCATATGGAATTTAGCAGTAAGGGAGCATTATCTGAAACGGCCACAAGAGGGCGTAATTGCGCTCATGTAGGCTGAAGTCAGAAGGCGGGGCGTAATTTGAGACTTTGAAACGCCCTCTAGTGTTTAGTCAGCGGAATTACAACCACTTTTTAATGTGATTCAAGAGCTAAGAGCTTTCAGCTCGCGTCACGCGCTGATTTTCTGCAATAAATCACAAATAAACAAACAGACAAAGGTTTTAGGACCTTTGCGGTGCTAAATGGCAAAAGAGCGTGTAGCAGGATTTCTTCGCTGCAAAAACACTCAAATGTGAACAACAGGAATTTTCCGTCTGTTGTAGCTACTCCAATACACACAACTATCACTAGCACTATGAGTAAATTGTGTTTAGGTTTACAATTGATTAGCTAGGTCAACGTGAACCAGGAGTTATCGTTATCTAACGATTTTAATATCAGGCCTTTCTACTACTGAATCAAAGGAGTCTCGCTATGATCAGATTTACGTCTCGCACTAAAAAGAGATTTCTTCGTCTTTAATAGGCGGTTTTATTAAAAATATTAAAATGTATCACCTGCAGAGGGATTTGTGCATCTCTTAACAGGACATTTGTAATATTAATACTGCAGTGTACTCAGCATTTAACAGTGATAAAAATGTCTATGCATATTTTAGCAGCTGTTAAAATGTAACGTTACTACTGACTGACATCGGCTTTTTGCCTCAGTCAGTTAGGAGTGAGTTCGCGGTGCGACTTATCTCACAAGTTCAAAATTTCATAGAGCACATGCACAAAATTATTAATAACCATATAAACAGATTGACACTGAATTTTGCCTATAAAACAAAGTTTGAAATGCGTCGCGTCATCCACCATTATGTAGCAACATTGGGTTACTGCATTAAATTAGCTCAAATTATATATAGGGAATTCTAATAATTAATCATAAATATGATTAATATATTGCATTTTACAGTTAAATTATCGAAGTTGAAAAGAGATCGATTGGATACATGAATGATCTCCACAATGAGTTATGGTTCGTCATTAATATATCAATAGTCTCATTACAGATCGATTATATGAGACAACTTTTACAGGAATTAATTTAGTTATCAAACAATCTGTCTGTCCAGCAGACGGGAGTAAGACTAACTTATCAATTTCCCAACAAAAATTGTCTCTTTCTTATAATTCCAAAAAGCTATTTTCTGGCCATGAAAATATCACCTTCTTGTTATTATAAAGTTTAGGTTACTGAAATAGTAACGCAATGTAAAGCTTTGTAGCGAGATCAAACAATTCATTGACTTTGTAAATATGAGCATTTTAGGCAGAACCAATCAAGAATATAATGGCTTTAATAAAATGCAACTACAGATACAGAATTCTACATTTAAACACGGGATACATGTATGTACAGTAAACAGTAAAACTAACGCGACAGACGAATAACAAACAGGAGTGAGAATGGGATGAGAGGAAGATAAAATGAGAGATTGAGAGAGAGAGAGAGAGAGAGAGAGAGAGAGAGAGAGAGAGATTGAAGAGAGAGAGAGAGAGAGAGAGAGAGAGATGGCAAATTTCATCTAGACATTTTTAACCTTTAAGAGACAACACGGAAAAACACAATCTTAATGCTCTAGCATCTCGGTAATTCAAATATACTTGCATTGTAATGGTTCTCATGTGTCTGAGGCTGAGCTCTGCTGCGCATGTGAGCGGCTGGTCTTGTGTGTTCCGTTGGAGCGTCATGTGGTTTGCTGCGGTCTGGAGCGCGCAGTTTCAAAGAAGGCTTAAAAGTCTTTGACGTAAATTACCAAAGAGATAATTCAGACTAAGTTCATTTCTGGGGAAATGAACAAAGGAAAAACAAACTTAAGAGAAAGAAAATAAAAAGAAGAGAACACGGCGTAAAGCTCCCTAAGGAGCCATCCGGATACCTCTCACAGGGAAAAACTCTCAACTAACTCTCAGGAGTCAGTCTTTTTATGGAAAGACTGGGTTCACGCCTCTGTTTGCGCGAACCCCCATGACTGTCCGAGACTCTGAAGAGGACAACGCTTCCTTTGTCCTGTGGGGGGGGAATGCCCACTGGACTGAGGAGATGGTATTGAGCCGTTCGGCTCCAGAACCATGAGATGTGTAAATGAATGCACATTACTGCATTCTGCTATCGGAATTCGGCTCCGTCAGATTGAGAGAATTACAGAGATATCAAACATGTCACAGAAATACATAGAAAAATAGAGCATTACATACATGCATATTATAAGCATTTAGTTCCTTCAAAGCAAGTTCGTTCCTTCAAACAAACGTCATACATGAAGTGAATATAAACTGGGAAACACATAAACATACAGGGATATATCGTATACAGTTGGCAATGGCTCATATTCTGAGTATAACACAGACTTTTACATGTGTGTGTGTGTGTGTGTTTGGGTGTGTGTGTTAGAATGTCCTTCAGAGTTTGGGCTGGGTGGTGACCTCGTGCTCACCCCCCCCCCCCCGTTCCGGGGAGTGTATGGGTGTGCATATGGTGAGTTTAAGTTCGGGATAGTGGTTGATTATTTGTTGGAACAATGCCCATCTTGTTTGTGAGGTATCATGCAGGAAGGGTGTCCTTCAGTCAGAAGGGCGCCTCTTGGTCACATGTGATCAGAAAAAGGCACCCCTTTGTTTACTCGTTGGAGAAAAACGCTGTGTCTGCACTATAATCAGTAACTTACTCAAGTCCAACACCATACTTCTTTGTGTGTCCGTCCACAGTGAGTGGAGCTGTGTCAGTTGATTAAAAATCCCGTGATTCAATCAACTAGCAGGATTTTAGCCATCTGGTTGCGGCTACAGCCTTCGAGGGTCGAGCTTATCAGTACACTGTCCTGCCGTTCGGCATGTCTTTAGCACCACGTACGTTCACGAAGTGCATGGACGCGGCGCTAGCACCCCTGAGACAACAGGGCGTGCGAGTTCTGAACTATTTAGACGACTGGCTAATTCTAGCTCAGTCGGAGGCAGAACTAATATCACACAAAGTTTTGTTACTCAGTCATTTGAACAGTCTGGGTCTCAGAATCAACTGGAACAAGAGCTTGTTATCGCCCAGTCAGAAAATCTCTTTTCTGGGGATAGAGATAGACTCTGTTTCAATGAAAGCGCGGCTTACGTCACAGCGTGCACTCGCTATACAGCGCCTAGCAGCGTCAGTCAAAGCCGGCGATATCACTCCTCTCAAAAAATTTCAGAGGATTCTGGGTCGCATGGCCTCAGCTTCAGCGGTACTTCAGCTGGGGCTGTTATACATGCGCCCCCTTCAGCTATGGCTAAAGACACGAGTCCCGCCTCGCGCTTGGACAACGGGTCTATTTCGTCTCAAGGTCACTCAGCGCTGTGTCGAGGCACTGAAACCTTGGGTGGCAGCCGACTGGTACCAGTCAGGTGTCAACATAGGAACAGTCTCGAAGCTGAAAGTAGTCTCGACAGATGCATCCAACCTCGATTTGGGGGCCCTGCACGAGGGCAGGCCGATCTCCGGTCTATGGACAGACCTAGAGAAACGCCTACACATAAACTGTCTAGAGATGAAAGCGGTCGAACTAGCCCTGGAGTTTTTTCTCCCACGTTTGAAGGGTCACCACATCTTAGTCCGCTCGGACAACATGTCGGTGGTATCCTATATAAACCGCCAGGGCGGCATCAGATCCCGGAGCCTTTTTACGATGGCCAAACGCCTTCTCGTATGGGCCCAGCACAATCTGCGCTCGCTGAGAGCGTTGCACGTGCCAGGTGTAAGGACTGAGCGGAATGAAGGATCATCCAAATAACTAAATGTATTTCTTCCCATAAACCCTGGGACTTCAACACACACGCACATACACAAACTGGTACGAATTTCCCCATTAAGGACATCTTAATGAGATATATGTTATATGTTGTTATGTGGGTCTGAGTGCCCAGAAGATACCTGACTGCATGGTAGTTTTAAACGAACGATAAATGCTTGTATTATGCATTTTAATGAATAATCCAGCATTTTCACTCCTAACAAAGTCTGTGAAACTTCCCCCCAAATCCAGCTAACACTGGCTGCAAGTGTCCTGTTACTAGTTTAAGACTCAAAAGAATGTGCATAGACTCGATTCTTTGCTGAGAAGGAGAAATGAAACCTGTTCAATCCTATATGTTCCATGTATATATATATATAGATATAGATATATAACCATGTGATAAATGTATTAACATGCACCTAATGTTCCATCACATGATTTTTCCTTTTATGTGGTGTGTTTCATGTAAGCGCTAATACTTAATGTTTCAAACTCTGCCAAGTAGGGTTAACCAAATCTCACCTATAGCGTGTTTGGTTTTGCTAAATTGGTACTTTGAAGATTTAACAGACTGTGTATATGATACGTTGGTAGATATGAAATATGATACAACATATTAGTATTACAAGAATAGTTCATGGTTCTTCAGCGATTGACAAACCCAATCCCCCCCCCAGCATGCATGCAGGAGCTCCCTCTTTGCAGACAAAGAGCAATAAAAACCAAAATCCCGCCTGTGAATTCCAACCCTCTCATTGGACAAGCCCAAAGGAAGAGGCTGGATTTCGCCAAGGTGATAAATGGCGCTTCTGAGCTCCAAGGGATTCTCTCTTTTTCGCGCTCTGAACTTGCTTGCCTATGTCTGTTTTAGTCATGTAGCTAGTCCCCGATACGATTTCCCCTCGGGAAATCCTTTCTTTCTTTTGTTTGTTTAAAAGTTTTGTTTTCTTTAAGTTTCCAACCTAATTCATCTCACAGGAGAGGAGATGAATTCAGCCGAATTTGGTAATGCTACCTTAAAGACTTTAATCCTCTATTCAGCGCGCGCGCGCCGAACGCCACGTGACGCGCGCACACGGAACAAAGAACGTCCGCTCCTGCACGCGGCCTGGACAGGCCGTTTTAGGAACACGCAACAAGACACCGAGAGACCAAGAAACTTTGCAAGTATCTTTCAGCTTCTAGGAAGCATTAAGATGATGTTTTTCGTGTTGTTTCAGAGAGGTTATTGTCTGGGTGAAGATTTCCAATGCGCTCCCTCTCTCTCTCTCTCCCTCTCTCTCTCTCTCTTGTCTTACTATCTCACTCTCGCCAGAATGTGATTTCTTCGGGAGATCCCTTTGGGGATCTCTTTCTTTTGTTTTGCTTCTAGTTTAGGTTATGATTTTCAGTCTTAGATAAGTCTCCGTGTAATTCCAATCGACGATCGAAAAGAACAGCGCGGAACATGTCTTTTCAGCAAATCCATCTAACAAGAGACATTTAAACGAGCGCGCGCTCGCTTTGAAGGAGAAACGCGCGCAGGTGACCGCATGACGCGCAGGGCCGAGAGACACACCCAGGCTTCTTCACCAGCCATGCAAAGAGTTTACCTACCTGTGCAAGTATCCGTGTTTGATCACGCTTTTAAGATGTGTTGAAGTCTTGTTGTCTCTCAAAGTCCCGTGTCTATGCGAATTTGCTATTTAGTAAGATCTTCGGGTCTTTATAAAACTCCCTCGTGCATAACTGCACCTTGCTAAAAATTCTCTCTCTGTCTCTATGCATTTCTCGTTCATCGATGCCTTATTGTGTTTTGTCGTTTATTATGTTTGTAACGTTTGTGTGTTTCATTGTTTATTATGTTTGTAAATACATATATCCCATGTAATTTTAGTAAATGCATAGGCTAGTTATTTCTTATTAAATTTCATGATACTCATTTGATGGATTGACTGTCTGCTCATACTTCGGATCCCTGAAATGCCTATCCAAAAGCTACGAGCTTTACAAATTAAAGATACTTTAAAGAGTATGGGTTTATAGGGCGGGAAGACTAATTCTTGTGGCCACAAAATTGATTTTCCTAAACTCTATAAATTAATTGAGCTAATTAATGTTACCTATTTGTAAAACGTGATCTGTGTAGCTAATCGCAATCAACTTGCGGTTGGCTGCCATACACATGCAAGCATGCAGTCTTGTATGCAGGTAAAGTAACGTATCATCCCTTATCGGGAGATGTATTAACATGTAAGACTGATCTGATACAAACCTGTATGAATAATTATTAATTATTAATTATGAATTATGATATGCAAATTCCCCGTAATCAGATCCACCCCTGAGTCGTTACACAGGCATCCTGAACTTGGGTCCGGATATGTTATCCAGAGGCAACGTTCCCCCAGGGGAATGGTCTCTTCACCCCCAGGTAGTTCAGTTAATATGGAGCATCTTCGGCAGGGCGGAGATCGACCTCTTTGCCTCAGAAGACAACGCTCATTGCCCAGCGTACTTCACAAAGAGCAGGGATGCGTTGGCCCACAACTGGCCCAACCGCCCGCTTTATGCTTTCCCACCGATCGCGCTGTTACCACAGGTCATCACGCGAATCAGGGAGAATGGGTGCGCAGTGCTCCTTGTCGCACCGTTCTGGAGGAACCACACATGGTTCCCGGAGCTGTCGCAGCTAGGAGGGACAGCCCCTTGGCAGATCCCAGTGAGGAAGGATCTCCTCTCCCAGGCCAAAGGGACACTCTGGCACCCCCACCCAGAATTGTGGGCCCTGCATGTATGGGTACGGGTACCCGTTAACCTCCCGGAGGGAGTGTTAAATACCATCACAGAGGCTAGAGCGCCTTCCACGAGGCGTCTTTATGCTCTAAAGTGGTCAGTGTTCTCGAGCTGGTGTTCAGCACGAAACATGAACCCTAAAAACTGTGGAGTGGCGGAGTTACTCTCCTTCCTCCAAGAGCTGTTGGACGCGGGCAGGTCCCCCTCCACGCTCAAAGTGTATGTGTCGGCCATTGCGGCTTTTCTAATGCCAACATCTGGTCAGTCACTGGGGAAAAACGACCTAGTCGTCCGTTTTCTTAAAGGAGCCAGGAGGTTGAACCCTCCTCGCCCCCCGTCGGTTCCCGTCTGGGACCTTTCCACGGTCCTAGAGGCCATGAAGGGTCATCCATTTGAACCTATGCAGTCGTCAGACTTAAAGTATCTCTCATTCAAAACCGCCTTCCTGTTGGCTCTTGCCTCAGTAAAGCGCGTGGGCGATCTGCACGCGCTCTCTGTGAGCGCTACCTGTCTGGAATTTGGGCCCAATGACTGTAAAGTTATTCTCAAACCGAGACACGGTTACGTTCCTAAAGTGCTTGCCACTCCGTTCAGGACGCAAGTCATTTCACTATCAGCTCTCCCTGCATCTGACTGTGAGAGTGATGTGAATTTCCTCTGCCCTGTCAGGGCTTTGAGGATTTATGTGGAGCGCTCCGCTTTGTTCAGACAGACGGAGCAACTCTTCGTATCCTTTGGTGGCCGCACTAAGGGCTTGGCTACCACAAAACAGAGCCTTTCACGTTGGATAGTTGATGCTATTTCATTGGCTTATGCTTCCAAAGGTCTCTGCTGCCCTCTGGGCGTTAGAGCTCACTCTACGAGAGGCATGGCCTCGTCGTGGGCGTGGTCCAGTGGGATCTCATTACAGGATATTTGTACGGCGGCAGGCTGGGCCTCCCCGTCTACTTTTATCAGGTTCTATAACCTAGAAGTTCCCGCACTGCAGGCTAAACTATTATCAGTTTAGCCGCGCCATAACAGTTTACTGCCGATTACGATCGGTAAACTGTGATACAATGTGTAAGCATTAGTCATGTAGCACTTAGGGTCCATGTATTTCGGCCCTTCCCACACATTCCCAGTTCAGCCCCCCTGTGGCCTGAACTTAATTAATCGTCTATGAGCCCCGGGCACTGCCCTGGGACGGTGATTAGGGTTTTCCTTGTGAGCACACACAGCGTTTTACACGGGGTTCCCGTAGCTAGCTAGCTTACGCAACACGAGAGTACTCTCGATAGGGAACGCCTCGGTTACTAACGTAACCTCGGTTCCCTGAGATGAGGGAACGAGTGTTGCGTAACCTTTCCGTGTTGTGCTTAGTACGTATCGCTATCAGTCGATGAATTCAAGGCACCTATGGGTGAGGCGGGTTTTTATAGTGTTAAGCCACGCCCATTCGGCGGGCTCTGTCCCATAGGGGGTGCGTCGCTCTCCTATTGGCTCGCAGACTAGCCTCATCTCCCCATAGGCTGCAGCATTTGCCGCAGAGCAGCCAATAAGCGCGCTAGCTGTCCCGCTTAGGTCTGCTTACTGCAGCAAGTGCGTTTTATATTAAAGCAAATTATAAGGATAATTTTTAGGCTTCAATCTTCTCGAGAAAGGGGCTTTCCCATAGCGTAAGCTAGCTTACGCAACACTCGTTCCCTCATCTCAGGGAACCGAGGTTACGTTAGTAACCGAGGCGACATCTTGGATGACATGGGGGTGAGTAAATTATCAGCAAAAGTTTTTTAAAAAGTGAACTAATCCTTTAAGTGAGAGGTCCGATAAAAAAAAAAAAGGTGAGATTTGTGAATAAAACAGTATAAATAAAAAATTCCCAGTAAAAAAAAAAATTAAGTGGGGTATGGTTAACATGTTAAATTAAATTATGTTTTTTTCGTTGTACCGAAAATGTGCTGGGCGCCCACTGTTGCTATAGAAATGAACTACACTTTTACATGCATCTGATTGACAGATAAATCATGCGATCTTATTTCACTGTTTTTTCTGCTTTGTACTAAGTTTGCTTCGTATATTTAGTTTAACTGTATTGTTAAACAGGGCGAGCTTTACCATTAATTGAACTGTGTGCATGTATTTTAGACACTTACATTGTTCTTGCTCCGTCCATGCAATAACTGCGTCCATGTTATGAGCTGAGCTTTTTTATTTACTTCAGCCTTTAACTGCTCAGTGCTCTGGTATCATCAATGGGATGACCCATTTCAGTAGTTGCCATAATTAAATATGAGCAGAATACTCACTTGTTACATTCACTGAAATATTGAAACGTTAGCGCTACTGATTCAAAACATAAGCGCCAGTGAATTAATGTCAAAGCGCGGTTTGAACGCCCGGCCCCCAGCCGAACTGGAAGTTTTGATTGGTTTTGCACCCGAGTCAGACCTGTCTGTTATTGGCTGAACTGCTTCAGATATGGCTGTTATTGGCTGAAGCGCAGAGCTCACCGCAGTAGTATGAAAAGTGTCAAATGTCAGCTTGCCCTGTTGCTCCGTCGGCACCTTTGTCAAAGTACTTTGTACTTTTTATGAAAAATAAATGTAGAGAAGTTGAATACTTTATTTTTATTTTACTCAAGTAAGAGTAAAAGTACCACAATTTAATTATACTCAAGAAAGTAGAAAAAATTTAACAATCTACTCAAGTACTGTAACGAAAGTATTTGTAATTAGTTACTTTCCACCACTGATATTTTTATACAGTTGTTTAACCAGGATAGTTCGTAGAGAATTTAGTAATCTATTGTGCAAGCCTAATTCAAAGTTCAATTAAATTCAATCTAGCTTTATTGGCATGAACGTAAAACAACAATATTGCCAAAGCTATAAATAAATTATAAAATAACTATTAATTTTATACAGTTCATTTATCACTATAATTTTTTTAAAATAAAAAATATCTATATATCAAAAGTAAAAAAAACACAAATTATTTTATTTTTAAAATTATTATGTTAATTTTTTTACATAAAACAACTTTTTTTTTTTATTAAAATAAATCAACATGCATTGTTTTAGTTCACATGCATTATTTGTTGTCAGAATCACATGCCTGCCTTATACAACTAGAATACTGGCAACACCTATTAATACAATTACTTCACCTTGTCGATCATGTAACATCTCTGTGGTCTCTCTCTCTGGGTTCTCAGCTGACTCATTGAGATTCAGCAAGGCCTCTGCACCTTCTGCGTGTTTATGTTGATCGTCCCTAGACTTCATCCTCTCATCTCGTATTCGCGATGCTTCTGTCACGGGCTTCCCTTTCTGATAACCAAGGTTAATTGTAGGAGCCCAGTCTACAGACTCAACGTCGTTTGAAGAACTAGGGCAGCCTAAAGAGGACAACACAAATTAAATGCTAGTGGTAATAAGGCTGCACCCTCAAAACACATTGTAGGTTGCTTTGCTAAAGTGACGTGTCAAAACTGTGCGTTTTTACGTGAAAAAATTATTTGCGTTTCAAAGCTTGATTAATTTACCACACAAAAAACACGCCAGACAAAATTCATACCTCCAGTTTTAATCGGCACTATTTTCTTTCCATTTCTATCAATCCGCGCTGCTGGTAAGGATTGCATACAACTTCATGTCTTAAATGGGCGAACTAACCCTTTAAAAACTCCTCGTGGTTTATCGGTTTGAGCGATTCGAGCAACCATAAATGACACAAAACATAGGCATTTTGAATTTGTTATACTCGGTTATACTGCTTCCTAAATGTAGCAAATCACTTCCTGCCCTCCATCTGCATTTCGCACCATGGCAACGCAGTGACGTGACGTCATATGAAAACAAGCTATGGACACTTCACAATCCAATGACGACACAGGAGAGGATTTCTGAATTGCAGTAAAGTGACAAACTGACTCTGGTTGGTCAAATGACAGTGATAACCTGATGAATGTACTGTAGTCTGCCCAGACAACATCCATGATACTATACACGTTAGGTTCATGTGAGATGAGCAAAAGTCACTGAGAAATCTCTGCAGATTGCTTTTTTACAGGAACCAATTGAGGTGTCACTCTATTGGATTGGTAGTAATCATAATTCTACTTTACAATACGTGACAACTTCAATACATTTCAGCACCCCAAGTTTCTTAAAAAAAATATTTTATTTCTAGATTTAACAAGTTAAAAATTTTCAAGCAATCTTTTTACTTTTCCCCTATTCATCGAGGACCCCTTGTGGGTATAGCTATATAGCTTGTGGGTATGTTCTTTATATATTTGTTTTGTCTATAATTTCTAAATTAAATTTAGTTGAGAACTGATTATGATATCACATTTGGGCAGCAAATTTTACCACATGACATTATTTCAAATGTCAATATTTCAAAACATTTGTCATAGAATGACATTTAAAATGAATAATGTGAGAAACATTCTCTTTTGGCAGAGTCCTTTCTCATTTGTTTATTACTTCAAGCATAAATTACATGTGCATTACATTTCCTAGAACATTGAGTATTATAAATATATTATTATTTAATAAATGTATTGTTTGATAATTATGAATAGATATGGGAATTCTGAGTGAGGGCTAAAGATTTCCCCACACAGACACCGCAACTTTGTCACGTTGATCAACAGAATTCTGCTTGGTTTGAAAGTGACTTCTTAAGAAAGAGACAGGGTTAGGAAAACTCAATAACTTGTGAAGTCTGACATACTTAACCATAAATAAGTTAGATGCTTCATCGGAAGTTTGAGTTATGATAAAAAAAAGGTAAAATAAAAATATTTAAATAAATAAAAATAAAACATATGCATCAAATACATGTTTAAAGTCAATATGACAAATGTACTGATAAAGGGTTATTTTAAAGCAAGCAAATGGATAACTTGTATTTTAATAATTGTAATACCACAAGACAGAAGGCATTGCAATTTTTTTTTTGCTTATTTGTTTAGGGAGGTGAAGCCCAAAACAAATTGAGAGTCAAATCAGAGTTTACAATTTTACAGTAAGGTTTTTTACCTTACTGTATTTACCATACCCACAATACATTTTACTATTTATTCTTTGTTTCTCTTCCCATGATGGCTTTTTTAGTGTTTTTCTCTGGATGTAAAAGGATTATGTAGCACTTTGGGGCAAATATGGCCACCAACAATCCAAAACTGGAAGCTAGGATGGCAAATATCTCCACAGCCACTGCATATTTCCCTGGTGAGCTCACATATGCTGGAACAAATGCAATCCACACAGCACAGAAGATCAACATACTGAAAGTAATGAACTTTGCTTCATTAAAATGATCTGGAAGGTTTCTCGCCATGAAGGCTAACAGGAAACTTACTGCTGCCAACAGTCCAATGTATGCCAACAACATAGAAAAACCAGCTACTGAGCCGATAGCACATTCATAAACTATTTTAGAGCGAAGATACTGGTTGTTTTTATGGGGTGTTGGAGAGGCAGTTGATAGCCAGACTGCACATATCACAACCTGGAGGGCTGTTAGAACCAGAACTGTGCATCTTTGTTGAGCTACTCCAAACCATTTCATAGCACTTTTACCCTCTGGTCGAGATGACTTGAAAACTGCTATTACAACCATAGTCTTTACCAGGATGCTGGAGATGCATAGGACAAAGCTTATGCCAAACACAGCATGCCTTGACTGACACGTCCACAATTGTGGCCGGCCAATGAACAGTAGTGCACACAGGAAACACAGTTTGAGTGACAACAGCAGCAGGAAGCTGAGCTCTGAATTGTTGGCGCGTACAATGGGAGTGTTTCGATGACGAGCAAAGATGACCATCACAAGAGCGCAGAAGCAGGTGCCAAGCAGAGATGCAGTGGTCAGAGAGATGCCCAGAGGATCCTCATAGGACAGAAACTCAACTTCTTTAGGGACACACTTATCCTTATCTGGATTGGGCCAGAACTCATCTGGACATATTGTGCACTCATTTGCATCTGTGAGAGAGACACAAATTAACAAACAAATAAATTAGAAAATTTTAAATTATATAAAAATTTTAGAAGAAATATTTTTGTCAGTAATATCACCGGTTGTATTAGAAATCTCTCCATCTCCACATGGCAGGCAGTCAAAACAGCAGACCGGAAGACCCTTCTTCCTTGCTCTTCTGGTTCCTGGGGGGCAGCTCTCACTGCACACAGACCTTGGGGGCTGAAAGAAAGAATCTGTTTTTAGTAATGTGTTTGTCCTCTGTTATACATTATGACAAGGTTGGTCTTTCCATTAGTTTTTCCTCATTTCTCGTATTATGGCTTTGACTAGTATTTAGACTATAATGACATTTACATTTAATATTTATTTACTTTTTTTGTCTCAAAGTTCCAGTATAATGCATCTTCATTCAGTGTGAGCACCATCCCCGTAGCTGCCCCTTCATCTACCATACCAACTGTGCGGACGATGATTGATCCATCAGAATTTGGCTGCCAGTTCATCACATCATATATGGCCAGAACATCACCATTTTCATCAAATGACACATGATCCCCAAAGCCTGTGGTGAAGTTCACTTGCTGTAGGTAGTGAACCAGCTGTACAGTTTGTAGAAAGGATAGGGGTTAAATGCTGAACTTTTTATTTTATTTTTGTTTAAATATACACACTAGTTGTTTCTTCTATGTAAATTGATTTTGCACTATGTATTTGAACCTTACTTGCCAGGGTTGTAGGTTTGTTATGTCGGCACATCTGTTCCCACTGAATGGTCCTCTGCCCTCCTCACACTGCATCAGGTCATGAAGTGCATGTGCCAGGGCATAAACTGTTTTATACACATTATATGAGGCTCTCAGCTCTGATACATCTGTGTATGCCGTATATGTGCTGCTCAGATCCTCTTGCCCTGAACACATTTTGTCTCCTCTACCTCCAGTGTTAAACCTACACCCAAACATGTTCTCCCAGAAGATTCTCACCATATTGTTTCTTTGATCATTGTTAGGACGAAGGTGTAGCAGAAATTCATAAAGTCCTTTGATCTCTCCACGCCTGATGGCGATGCCCAGTGTGCCCCCCAGAAAGGGCAAAAGACGCTGAGTATGAAAAACAGGTGAAGTAGCCCAAGCTTCACTTGCAATCCACTGTCTGCCTGTTACATTCTGCAATACCACCTCATCCATCAAAGGCAACACATAAGTTGAAGTGGAGAACACCACTACCACTCTTGCTGTAGAGGCCTGAATCACTCCCACTATATGCTGTATATCTTTGCGGTTGTTATTGGAAGGCAAGATTTCAGAAAAAGCAACACACCCTTCTAACACATGCACATTCTGGAGGAAGGACCGAGCAGCATAGTTTCCGTAGTCATCATTACTGTAGACAAGACCAACCCAGGTCCATCCAAAATGGCTTAAAACCTTAATCATAGCCCACACTTGAAAGGCATCACTGGGGATTGTTCTGAAGAAAGAAGGGTATTTTTTTCTGTTACTTAAACAGGAACATGTGGCAAAGTAGCTAACCTAATAAGGCAAAAGGAGAGACAAAAATTAGCTAGGGGAATTTTGTTTAGATACATATGATAATTTTAAGGAATAAAAATATTCTGCTACATATTAAAATTAGTTTACAGAAACAAATACTAAAATGAACAGAAAATGTTCATATTTATTAATATTTTTTTAGTCATTTTATTCTAGCTTACTATAGGTACTCGAAATAGACCCAGAACACTAGAAATCGCAATAGAAGGAGTAGAATTTGAGTCCCCCACAATCCCAATAACTGGAGGAGAGCCGGTACAGTTGAGGTTGGAGAAGGACTCCTCTGTCCCACTAACCAGGGATATGGCAGCCCGAAATGCCATCCCTAGCATCACACAGTTGTCATAAAGATGGTAACCAAGAGTGATGTTAGGCAGCAGGTTTGGATTCTTATTGATCTCATCTATTGCAAAAACCATGGTTTGTGCCTGCTGGAAACTTGCCATATCAAATCTAGGAAAAAGCAAGAGAAATGTTCTTATTTAACAATTCTGAAAATAAAACACACAAAAAAGTAACATGTTAGAAAATTCACACCAGCAATTAACAGTGACGTGCATGAGTTGTTTTGTAAAAAAAAAATATTTTTTAGTTTTATATATAAAAAAGAAGTCTTTCTCATCCGACTTTTTCTTTCTTTCTTTTTTAGCCTTGTGTAACTGTTCGTATCCACTTCAGACTCACTGCTCACAGTAAGGTGGTTCTGGCTCTGTTCTGAAGCTCAGCTCTGGGAAAACTGTAAGGAAGTGAACCTCAAAAAGGCCTCCAAGTATAACATCCCCAGTCTGGTACATTCCATTCAACCTGAAGTGTCTCTGGAGCTGACAGGTGCCTGATCGGAGGATTGAAGCTGCAGAAATAAAGTTAAAGGACAGATACAGGCAGATGTTTAGAGTGGTCCACATCTCTCTCATTTTATGACCCACTCACCCACTCTGCTCATTCATTTATGATGAAGGTAGTGGGGGTGTTACTTAAACAGAGCAGGCGGTGCCAAGTATCCTTTAGAGCGTCACTATATGATTCCCTCAGTTTTCCCTATTTAAATTAGTGTGAAGAATTGCAATTTAGTTTAAAGTTGCAGGTTTTTTGGTATTGATCATTCAAACCAACCAAATTGAAAAATCTCAGCTACTTGAGGGCTACTTGAAGTGCACTTGATACACGCTTTTCTGTGTTTGCTCCATGTACTTTATGTTTGTGGTTGGTATCTCCTTTTTTAGCAGCACTACACATTGAGGTCATAAAATGTTGTATTGTATCATAATGTGTGCTATAATGTGACATAAAATGAACTCATGAACTACATTAAAGGTAAAATCTGTCCTTTCCCAACAGAAATAAAAATGGATAAGAGCACATGCATACATTGTACTCTCTTACAGAGATTCCCTAAATTATTTACTTGTTGAGATATTGTCTTCTGCTTTACAATGTCTTTCTCAAAATGTCCTCTAGATGACAGTCATGGGGCTTTATTGCTTACAATTTAAGACTTTGTTTTTCATTTCCACTCACTTTCTACAATTTGTACAACAGTAAACAAAGATGTCCTTAAAATCAAACATTTAAATATATTCATATTTAAAATGCTCTCATCTCAAAATATCCTTTATATGATTTCTGTATAATATCAGTCTTTAAATGCAAGATAGTTTAAGTGTACCTTAAAGGATTAGTTCACTTTTAAAAAACTTTTGCTGATAATTTACTCACCCCCATGTCATCCAAGATGTCCATGTCTTTCTTTCTTCAGTCGAAAATAAATTAAGGTTTTTGATGTAAACACTCCAGGATTTTTCTCCATATAATGGACTTCACTGGGACCCAAATGGTTCAAGGTCCAAATGACAGTTTCAGTGCAGCTTCAAAGGGCTTTAAACGATACCAGGCGATGAATAAGGGTCTTATCTAGCAAAATGATCGGTCATTTAAAGCAGGGGTTCCCAACCTTTTTTGTGCCAGGGACCAGCAAATTCATAAAAAAAAATCCAGGGACCAGTTGTCAATTTTAATGCCTCAATTTTAAGATGTATCGTTTGGATTCGGAACATATCACTGTGTAAAACAGTAACAGCCTATAATTTCTTTACATATAATGAACTAGGTGGCAACAAAGGCTACTTATATGAATATACCAATCTTTTTAAACTTTCAGACCGGTTCACAAAATGTTTCCCTTTTCTCCCATACAATTAGGTCTACTTCAAAAGCAACTCACACAGCACTCACTCATAGCAGGTGGCAGAAATGGCAAATTGTATTTTACATTGAATTTTACATTGAATTTACTTCTATTGGCATGTACCAAGTTTTCACATACAAGGAATTTGCTTTGGTGTTTTGGTGCAAAATAGGGATGTTAACGTTTAATCGACGATAAGCAGGTTCATGCGCGTGCGTGCTGCTCAACCGCGAAACATGTAAAGAGAGCGCGCCGGTTCATTACACTATCATGACTATAAGTTTGCGTGTGCATTCGCAGCCTTTTGTTTTGTGCAAATGTAAGTTGTAATATTGTGTTTATTTTGTGTAGGCCTATCTATATCTGATTTATCTCACGACATATAGGATGCATTTGGTTAAAAATTAATGTAGTAAAGTGTATGGTGATACTCTTCAGCTTCAGCGCTCGCAGCTCAAACGACACTGCACGACTAATAATGACTGTTGGTAGCCTACTGTCATATTATATAACATTATAAAGAGAACAATGTTTTAATAAAACATTGTGAATTATTTGGGTTTAGTTGCTGTGTCGCGTTGCTCCAGGAAGAGCGCGTCCACAACATGAGTCATTCTGAATGGCACGTAGTTCAAATTCACTTGTGCATTCTCGTAATTTTGTGCAGTTATAATTTGTAATGTTATGTTTATTTTGTATATATCTGATTAATATCATATAGGATACGTTTCTTTGAGTTGAATAAAGTGCTAGCAAAGTGCTCCAGTTTACCGGTAGCCTATCTTTTTTTGCAGTCCATTCAGATACGACGCGTTGCTAAGCAATCGGAATGAACGCGCTCAAAGAAACACATTTTTATCTATTTACTGTTTATGTTTTGGATTAAATAACATAACATGACATGTCATAGCACTTAAAAAAAAAAAATATATTATTCCAAAAAAAAAAAAAAAAAAAATTATTCAGGGAATATTTCAAGGCCCGGTACTAACGGGTCCACGGACCGGCACCGGTCCGGGGACCGGGGGTTGGGGATCACTGATTTAAAGAATAAATAAAAAAGTTTAAGTTTTATAAGCACAAATGCTCGCCTTGCTCTGTTCTGTGATGCGCATTCGCGACGTCACGTAATACGCAATTACGTTGAGAAGGTCACGCGTAGGCGGAAGTACCGAGTCAGTGTTTACAAATGTGAGGAAGGAGGACCATATACACATATCCAAATGTCTTTGTGTCAGTTTATCGTTTAAAATGGCCATTTCGTGTGCGTATCCTGGGTGTTTTAATATTAAAAAGGCTAAAAGAAAATTTCGTCAGGACAGAAGCGTGACCTTTTCAACGTAATTGCGTAAATTATAAAACTTTTACCGATAATTAGACAATATTTTGCTAAGTGCTTTTATTGTGTTCGTACCTTTGCAGGTTTAGGACTGCTGTGGACAGCTGACTCCTAACATTTTTTATATCCTTCATATTCTATATGGTGGTGTGGTGGTAAACAGAATTCTATCACAGAATAAGAGACAAACATTTCCTATTGTCTTTGGTGAGTGGCTGCAGATTGTGACAGTAAAGGGAGGGCATCGTTCCTCCTTTATAGTTTTGACTCCCAGAATGTTATCTTTCTAGGCCAATGATGGTATTTTCAACCATACGTGGAACATTCTTAACCCTCTGGAGTCTAAGGGGTTTTTGAGGTCTGTGAGATGTTTTGACATGCCCTGACATTTGTGCTTTTTTCAGTTGCTTATAAACATATTAATGGCAAAGGTGTAATTACACTCTATTTAGCACAAATAGGGGTACCATAATATGCGAGCAACATCTATTTACATATTTGTATTTTTGAGGGAATAATGTTTATGCATGGTTATTCAAAAAACTAAAAATTAAAGTTTCTGAAAAAAGGCCACAAAACACATACTTAATATGTGTCCACAAGACTTTTGACTAATGGATGTAGTTGCCTAGTGTTTTTGCTTCAAAATTATCTGAAAATCACCCTGCCTAATCATTCACATAAAACAATACATTGATTTAAATTTTTTAAAACAGTTTTTGCTTCCAAAGGCAATATGCGCAGGGGCGTGACTTGCTGTGATTCACACCTGAGAAGACAAAGACCCTGCATAGTAATGAGCCTGCATACTAATGAGCCATTCATTCAGGTGTGTCACACAAGAAAGAATGCGAGGACAAAAATAAATAAATAAATTATATATATATATATAAAATACAAATATAAATGAAAGTCAAAAGCACATTTTTAGTACATAGTCATACCTGGAAACAAATCCTGTTCAAATAGGCTATATGGACCATTCTACAGAATTAGTTAGAGTTAGAAAGTTAGAGTTCTCAGAGAGGAAAAAAAGGTATTTTTTCACAAATTTATTTTACATTCAAATTGTATAATTTCCAAGGTAAACATTTCTAGTATGCAGTTAATTCTCATACTGTATTTTCAGAAAGTTTTGGAATCTCCTCAAATGTGTCACTAATAAAAAACAATAATATTAAGATTTTTTTTTTACATCTATCTTGTCTTTTTTTTTATTTTTTTTAAAGTAGGCCTATAGCCTGGATTTTATCATTCATATTTCAAAGTTAAGGATTCATTAGTTTGATATAGTCTACATTGGAACAAACACTATAATAACATCTTAGATTATGAGCTTATTTTTGACAAAACATTCTAACGTTATATATTTAACATATGAGCAGAAACTGGTTAACTAAAGCTTATTTGATGTCTATTTTAGAGTAAAAATCTTTATAATCTATCCCAAACTAGTCAACTAAATGTTGTCTTTCATATTTCGTCTGTAACAACAACAGTGCGAATTCCGTTCATTCATCACACAGAGAAAGACACGCGATTCATTTTAAAACAGTATTCGCGATTAGAACAAAGAATAAACTTACTATGATCCTGGATCCATGGCTCCTCGAAGTGAAATTAATCCAGCACTGAGGTAAATTATCCAGAATTATTCCTCAAAGCCTCGAAAAACGACACAGACTACCGGTACATTAATCTGAACTTGGTGTTTTATCGAGCTCGTGTGGGCGTTGGCAAGTTTCAGATCATTTGCGTTTCTATAGCGCGCGCTCTCTGTGGGCGTGGTCACATTAAAAGATAATTAGCTGAAATGAGAACGCCTGGCATCTCTCTCTTTTTATATAGATTACATAAACACAGAATATTTGTTTTAGTTTTGAATTAGATAATTTAAAAGTACACACTTAAATGATTATAAAGATATATTGATCATGCCTGTGTGACTAGTATTTGCGGAGTTTTGTTTATGTTTAGAGACGTGCTCTAGAAAAAAAGTTCACGGAGACGGAGAGGCAGAAGGCACACCCTGTTTAATTTCTTTATTTTACAAAAGCACAATATTTTATTTCGATTGTAAGTGGACCCATAAAAAAGTAGACATTTAATAGTTTATTTTTTCATATTTCTTAAGTGTGTATGACCAAAGGTGACTGAGTATTTTAAGTCTATTTTGCTGCTATGTGAAAAAAATCACGCAAAACGCGCCGGCGCGTTTCTCGACTCCAGAGGGTTAAGCCTGTTTTATGCTTCTGTGTCGAATCGATGGTGTACCCCCGCAGACCCCTCTGCGTCGCCGCGAACACCTCTCCGACCCCTACGCCGTAGCTCGACGTGCACCTACAAAAAATTGTAACTACGCGTTGAGGCGACGCAGACCGCAAGGGCTGTGATTGGTCAGATTCAACGTGATGCAACGCAACCTGACGCAGAACCATAAAACGGCCACGACGCCGTAGGAGTGACGCCGTAGGAGTGACGGCGTAGCTACGCCATGGAGTTGACGCAGAAGCATAATGAGGCCTTTAGATTTGTTCATCATATTTTATCCTTGAGCGGAGGGCCTCCTGTCATGTACCAACACTGTTTACTATTCCAATACAATTCCATATTAGAATAAGGTTTGTGTGTGCTCTTTTACTGTCATATGATGGTCACACACATCTTAAAGATAACATTTCTCCCACAATTCACCCCTTTTTATCATTCATTGATAACTATTATAATTATACAGCAAATTTATGTCAGTACACTATACTTTTCATCCCTGATTTTCATAAAAATTATCACTCTTAAATTTGTGAAAGAAGATTTAAAAAGAAGAATGTTTAGGCTGTTTTTTGAGGGGATAGTCCCTTAAGTATTAGCAGGCAAGTAAATATTTGTATCTGAAGCCGGGCTGAATGAATAAACACTGTTCCCTATCGGTCAGTCACTACAACGTAGGTCATGACTGACCAATAGGAATCTCGCTAGAGAGGCCAATCTACTTCGAGTGAAACTAAAACAAGCCAATACACATTGGCGTGCAATCATTTGCATCAGCTGTGCAGCCTCGCAGCGCGGGTATTAAAGTGCAGCTGTTGCAATTGCACATTAGCTTTTTGCTTCGGAGCCAAACACTTCGATGCCTCTGCTTCAATTGAAGATCGACTTTAACGAGCCTTTTGGACCTCTCCTTCCCGGTGCGGGCGTGACAGCACGGCAGCGCGAGCAGTTTCTCTTTCTCTCTCTCTCTTTCTTTTTTGTTTTGAAAAACTGAGCAAACAAAAAAGAGCTGTTTTTACAGCTGGTAAGGTGCGCCTCAGAGCGCTCAAAGGCTGTTGTAACAGCTGGTAAGGTGCGCCTCAGAGCGCTCAAAGGCTGTTATAACAGCTGGTAAGACCTTCAACGAGAGAGATCCAGCGCACAGACGGGTGCACATTCCCGTCTGTGATCGCTGTGACTGTTCCCCTGCGTGCTTCAGCACCAGTCAGAGTAGTCCCTAAAAGAGCTTACACAGATAGTTCGCGTCTTTTTCAAGATGACGTTCTATCTGTGTGTTTCTGGATGCGGTCGTTACCTGGGGTCGCGGGATGGTCACGATCGCTGCCTCGTGTGTCTGGGCCTCGAACACGCACAGGCAGCGCTCGTGGATGAGTCATGTACCCATTGTGGGAAGATGACCATCTCGGAGCTGCGGTCGAGACTCTTGTTCCTGCAAAGGGGCGGAGTCCCCGTGCCTAAGCCTCGTTCCAACCCCCCATTGCGGGTTGCTTCGGGCGGTAACACGGGTGACCTGAGGATTACGGTGAGCGCGCTTCCTTCGGGGAACCAACCCCCTAGGAACCCTCACACCTCTCATGCTCCGCAACCAGCTGAGCCGCCAACGGAGCGTGCTGGACCATCCTCGAGATGTGTACCAGTCGTTTCGTTCGGTGCTCCCTGCGACGACCAGATGTCGATCGCTGCATCGGAGGGTGGGTCAGATATCTCTGCGGATGACGTCTCGGAGCCGCTGCCTCCTTCTGGTGTGTCAGCGGTGCCCAAGACGGACCCGGAGATTATGGCCATGATTTCCCGGGCCGCCAACAATGTAGGGCTCGTGTGGAACCCTCCACCGTGTCCCGAACCCTCGAGGTTGGACGATTGGTATCTCGGGGTGGCGCGCGCTGGTTCTCAGCAACCCACCCCAGTGCCCTTCTTCCCGGAGGTGCATGAGGAGCTTACGGGGACGTGGACGGCACCTTTCACTGCCAGAAACCGTTCCAGTGGCTCCTCCTCCCTCACCACCCTTGATGGCGGGGATACACGCGTATCCCGCCAGTGGAACGGGCCGTTGCTATGCAGTTGTGCCCTAACTCCACTTGGCGTGGAGAACCGTGTCTCCCTTCACGGGCCTGTAAGTACTCGTCGGACTTAACCGGCAAGGCTTACAAGGCCTGTGGGGAAGCTGCCTCTGCCATGCACGCTATGGCGTTGCCGCAGGTCCATCAGGCTAAAGGACACATAAGGTCCAAAATTCCAAATCGGGCAGCGCTCAAGCAGAAAGAGCTGAAGATTTTTCAAACTGTAAATCATGCACAGATTATCTGGAATCCCCAAACAAAACCAAAGGGGATTTTGGGTGGACACATTAATATAAGGAGTATTCTACCAAAAATAGATCAAATTAATAGTTTGTTAACTGACTCTAATCTGGATTACTTGTGTGTGACTGAAAGTTGGCTGAATCCATCCACTCCTACAGACCTAATCAACATACCTGGCTTCAAGTGTTACAGGAGAGATAGGGATAAAGGAAGGGGTGGGGGTGTGCTAGTATACATTAAAGAAACATTTAAGTGTGAGCTAGTTAAATTTGATGTGAAACTGGAATTCCTGGGGCTAAATGTAATTTTGTCTCCAACAATGACATTTAAATTAATTGTCATTTATAATCCACCTTCATATGGAGCAAATTTCGATGATGATTTTAAGAGTCTTTTAATGAATATTGACAATTGTGCTGAATGTATAATTATGGGTGATTTCAATATAAACTGGCAGGAGAAAAACAACAGTAGAACTAAGCTGAAAGCTTTGATGGATAAGTTCAAATTTAAACAAATGATAAACAAACCTACTAGAATTACCAGACACAGCGCAACATTGATTGATTTGATTTTCGTAAATAGACCAGAAAGAATAACTAAAACTTATAATTTAATTACAGGGCTTACCGATCATAACATGACATTAGTTGTCAGAAAGTTAACTAAAAAGCGTTTAATTAACCATAGTAAAGCAGAGAATAAAATGAAAACAACAGGTATTCCTAAAGCAAAAATAAATTCCTTTGAAAATGAGTTAAACCAAATTAACTGGAATAGTATTTTTGCGGAGACTGATTTAAATTTGAGTGCATCTAAATTTGTCACTAAACTTAATGATGTAATAAATAAGTATACAAAAACCTGGACAAGAAAACCAAGAAAGTATTCTCTTCCGTGGTTTAACAACGACATTCGGTTAATGGCTAAAAACCGTGACCTTGCACTTAAAAACTCTTTAAAATCTAGGAATAATATTGACCATCTAATTTTCACTGGTCTCAGAAATAAAGTCATAAGTGAGCTGCGCAAAGCAAAAACAAAATATTTTATAAAAATGATAGAAGAAGCAAATGGAAGTAGCTCCAAATTATGGCACCATATAAATAAATTGACAAATCGTAATAAGAAAAACCATCAAATGATAGATTGCCTTAAAATTGATGATGATTACGTTAATGACAACCAGTCAATTGCTAACGAGTTAAACAAATTCTTTGTTGAATCAGTTTATGATCTAGAGAAACCTTTTAAGGGCAGATTACCTCTTGAGAACAAAGTTCAGTTTAGCAGTACAGATTCTTTTAAAATTAGAGGAGTTTCGCATGACGAAGTAAAGAAAACTATTGTCAAATTGAAAGATTCTACATCAAGAGACATGCATAATCTTAATGTAGCTCTAATTAAAAAAACATCTAAGCAGTTTACTTGATCCCATCACACACCTTGTAAACTTGTCAATACAAACAAACACTTTCCCACAGAGCTGGAAGATTGCTGTAATTACTCCAATATATAAGTCAGGCGACAAAGATCAAGCCTGTAATTACAGGCCTATTTCCATTCTCCCTGTCGTTTCCAAAGTGCTGGAAAAAATTGTGGCGGAGCAATTAATAGAACATCTTGAAAATAACCAATTGTTGAATCCTCAGCAGTTTGGGTTTAGACAAAAACACAGCACAGAAACCGCCAACTGCTTTTTGTTGGAACAGATCAAAGGTTCACTGGATAAAGGGAATGTTGTAGGCGCTGTGTTTTTAGATCTGAAGAAGGCCTTTGACACAGTAGACCATTGTATCTTATTGCAGAAGTTACAGCAATTTCAATTTTCTAATGCAGCTCTGTTATGGTTTAAGTCCTACCTGGAGGGTAGAGAACAATGTGTGAAAGTAGGAACTGTTAAATCCAACCTGAGTCTAAATGACTTAGGAGTGCCCCAAGGGTCAGTTCTAGGACCGTTGTTGTTTTCTATGTACATAAATGATCTCCCAGATTGCTGTCAGGGTGTAAACTGCCAGCTTTATGCTGACGACACAGTTATCCATGTGTCAACAAAAACACCTGCGCTGGCTGGGCAGCAGTTAACACAGGCATTATGTAACATCTCAAGATGGCTTCAGCTGTCCCATCTAACTTTAAATGTTGAGAAAACCTTTTCCATGTGTTTTTCTATTAAACGGAGGTCCCCTGACAGCATCTTTGAAGTTCATTTAGACTGTGTACCCATTTATGAGGTTCATGAAACTAAATACTTGGGCATAATCCTGGATAGACATCTGAAGTTTCAAAGTCAAGTAAACCATGTCTGTAGGAAAGTCAAATCAAATCTAAACTGTTTTCGATTTATTAGAGGAGAGTTACCACATCACGCGGCTTTACTGTTTATGCATACAATGGTTTTTTCACATTTTTCATACTGCATTACAGCATGGTCACAGACATCAGCGTCCACTCTGAAACCAGTCACTTCTCTATACAAACAGGAAATTAAGATATTTGACAGGAAACCTATGATATGGCATCATTGTGATATCATACAAAAGCACAAGCTTTTTACTTTTGAAAATTTTGTAAATTTTAGTATTTTGAAATTTACTTTTAAATGTTTGAACAACTGTGTGTCACCGCTGTTTTCTGGTCTCATGGAGAGGCGTCAGGGCTCTTTTAGACCTTCCACCAGAGCCTCAGTTAGTGGGGATTGTGTGCTACCAAAGTTTAGAACATCTTTTGGACAGTATAGCTTCTCCTTCAGAGGGGCTACACTATGGAATTCTCTCCCAATTGGACTCAAACTGCAGAACAATATTAACATCTTTACCAGAGACCTTAAACAGTGGTTGAAATCGGGCCAAAGTTGTTCTCATGTGTAAGGGTTCCTTGTCTTGTTTAAAAATGTGTTTTTTAGTTAACTTTCTGACAACTAATGTCATGTTATGATCGGTAAGCCCTGTAATTAAATTATAAGTTTTAGTTATTCTTTCTGGTCTATTTACGAAAATCAAATCAATCAATGTTGCGCTGTGTCTGGTAATTCTAGTAGGTTTGTTTATCATTTGTTTAAATTTGAACTTATCCATCAAAGCTTTCAGCTTAGTTCTACTGTTGTTTTTCTCCTGCCAGTTTATATTGAAATCACCCATAATTATACATTCAGCACAATTGTCAATATTCATTAAAAGACTCTTAAAATCATCATCAAAATTTGCTCCATATGAAGGTGGATTATAAATGACAATTAATTTAAATGTCATTGTTGGAGACAAAATTACATTTAGCCCCAGGCATTCCAGTTTCACATCAAATTTAACTAGCTCACACTTAAATGTTTTTTTTAATGTATACTAGCACACCCCCACCCCTTCCTTTATCCCTATCTCTCCTGTAACACTTGAAGCCAGGTATGTTGATTAGGTCTGTAGGAGTGGATGGATTCAGCCAACTTTCAGTCACACACAAGTAATCCAGATTAGAGTCAGTTAACAAACTATTCATTTGATCTATTTTTGGTAGAATACTCCTTATATTAATGTGTCCACCCAAAATCCCCTTTGGTTTTGTTTGGGGATTCCAGATAATCTGTGCATGATTTACAGTTTGAAAAATCTTCAGCTCTTTCTGCTTGAGCGCTGCCCGATTTGGAATTTTGGACCTTATGTGTCCTTTAGCCTGATGGACCTGCGGCAACGCCATAGCGTGCATGGCAGAGGCAGCTTCCCCACAGGCCTTGTAAGCCTTGCCGGTTAAGTCCGACGAGTACTTACAGGCCCGTGAAGGGAGACACGGTTCTCCACGCCAAGTGGAGTTAGGGCACAACTGCATAGCAACGGCCCGTTCCACTGGCGGGATACGCGTGTATCCCCGCCATCAAGGGTGGTGAGGGAGGAGGAGCCACTGGAACGGTTTCTGGCAGTGAAAGGTGCCGTCCACGTCCCCGTAAGCTCCTCATGCACCTCCGGGAAGAAGGGCACTGGGGTGGGTTGCTGAGAACCAGCGCGCGCCACCCCGAGATACCAATCGTCCAACCTCGAGGGTTCGGGACACGGTGGAGGGTTCCACACGAGCCCTACATTGTTGGCGGCCCGGGAAATCATGGCCATCATCTCCGGGTCCGTCTTGGGCACCGCTGACACACCAGAAGGAGGCAGCGGCTCCGAGACGTCATCCGCAGAGATATCTGACCCACCCTCCGATGCAGCGATCGACATCTGGTCGTCGCAGGGAGCGCCGAACGAAACGACTGGTACACATCTCGAGGATGGTCCAGCACGCTCCGTTGGCGGCTCAGCTGGTTGCGGAGCATGAGAGGGGTGAGGGTTCCTAGGGGGTTGGTTCCCCGAAGGAAGCGCGCTCACCGTAATCCTCAGGTCACCCGTGTTACCGCCCGAAGCAACCCGCAATGGGGGGTTGGAACGAGGCTTAGGCACGGGGACTCCGCCCCTTTGCAGGAACAAGAGTCTCGACCGCAGCTCCGAGATGGTCATCTTCCCACAATGGGTACATGACTCATCCACGAGCGCTGCCTGTGCGTGTTCGAGGCCCAGACACACGAGGCAGCGATCGCATCCAGAAACACACAGATAGAACGTCATCTTGAAAAAGACGCGAACTATCTGTGTAAGCTCTTTTAGGGACTACTCTGACTGGTGCTGAAGCACGCAGGGGAACAGTCACAGCGATCACAGACGGGAATGTGCACCCGTCTGTGCGCTGGATCTCTCTCGTTGAAGGTCTTACCAGCTGTTATAACAGCCTTTGAGCGCTCTGAGGCGCACCTTACCAGCTGTAAAAACAGCTCTTTTTTGTTTGCTCAGTTTTTCAAAACAAAAAAGAAAGAGAGAGAGAGAAAGAGAAACTGCTCGCGCTGCCGTGCTGTCACGCCCGCACCGGGAAGGAGAGGTCCAAAAGGCTCGTTAAAGTCGATCTTCAATTGAAGCAGAGACAAATCGTAATAAGAAAAACCATCAAATGATAGATTGCCTTAAAATTGATGATGATTACGTTAATGACAACCAGTCAATTGCTAACGAGTTAAACAAATTCTTTGTTGAATCAGTTTATGATCTAGAGAAACCTTTTAAGGGCAGATTACCTCTTGAGAACAAAGTTCAGTTTAGCAGTACAGATTCTTTTAAAATTAGAGGAGTTTCGCATGACGAAGTAAAGAAAACTATTGTCAAATTGAAAGATTCTACATCAAGAGACATGCATAATCTTAATGTAGCTCTAATTAAAAAACATCTAAGCAGTTTACTTGATCCCATCACACACCTTGTAAACTTGTCAATACAAACAAACACTTTCCCACAGAGCTGGAAGATTGCTGTAATTACTCCAATTTATAAGTCAGGCGACAAAGATCAAGCCTGTAATTACAGGCCTATTTCCATTCTCCCTGTCGTTTCCAAAGTGCTGGAAAAAATTGTGGCGGAGCAATTAATAGAACATCTTGAAAATAACCAATTGTTGAATCCTCAGCAGTTTGGGTTTAGACAAAAACACAGCACAGAAACCGCCAACTGCTTTTTGTTGGAACAGATCAAAGGTTCACTGGATAAAGGGAATGTTGTAGGCGCTGTGTTTTTAGATCTGAAGAAGGCCTTTGACACAGTAGACCATTGTATCTTATTGCAGAAGTTACAGCAATTTCAATTTCAGGCATTGGCTCTGCCTCCGGCTCAGGAACAGGCATTGGCTCTGCCTCAGGCTCAGGAACAGGCATTGGCTCTGCCTCAGGCTCAGGAACAGGCATTGGCTCTGCCTCAGGCTCAGGAACAGGCATTGGCTCTGCCTCCGGCTCTGGAGCAGCAGCCACCGGCTCAGGAACTGCAAACACCGGCTCAAGAACAGTCACTAGAACAGAAATGGTCACAAGGACAGACACAAACACAGAAACAAACATTGGGTCTGGAACAGACATTGGTTCCAGCTCTGGAACAGGCACTGGCTCTGCCTCCGGCTCTGGAACAGGCACTGGCTCTGCCTCTGCCTCCGGCTCTGGAACAGGCACTGGCTCTGCCTCCGGCTCTGGAACAGGCACTGGCTCTGCCTCCGGCTCTGGAACAGGCACTGGCTCTGCCTCCGGCTCCGGCTCAGGAACCGGCACTGGCTCCGACTCAAGAACAGCAGACACTGGCTCCGGCTCTGGAACAGAAGACACTGGCTCCGGCTCTGGAACAGCATCCACCGGCATGTCCAGGATCTGAGCCAGACGCTCCAGATAGTCCAGCACTGCCCTGGCGGCCACACAAATGGGCATCTCCTGCTCTGTCCCAGACTGGATAAACGGGACGTGAGCAGTCTCTGGCTGGGCAGACGTGACGTGAACAGTCTCTCGCTGGGCAGACGTGACGTGAACAGTCTCTCGCTGGGCAGACGTGACGTGAACAGTCTCTCGCTGGGCAGACGTGACGTGAACAGTCTCTCGCTGGGCAGACGTGACGTGAACAGTCTCTCGCTGGGCAGACGGGACGTGAACAGTCTCTCGCTGGGCAGACGGGACGTGAACAGTCTCTCGCTGGGCAGACGGGACGTGAACAGTCTCTCGCTGGGCAGACGGGACGTGAACAGTCTCTCGCTGGGCAGACGGGACGTGAACAGTCTCTCGCTGGGCAGACGGGACGTGAACAGTCTCTGGCTGGGCAGACGTGACGTGACCCGTCTCTGGCTTGGCCCCTCTTCTCCGCTGAGTCCTCATGTTGGTCGGATCGTTATGTCACGGAATGGGTAAGACAAAAAGGTGTGAGGACTCAAGTGCAGGAGAAATTATACTTTAATAATAAAATTAACAAACACAAACAAAAACCCACAAGGGGGAAAAATACAATGAATAAAACTAAAACAACAACAGAACCTGAACAGAGGATCACAGGGAACGGGAGACATTAGACAACGATCCGACAAGGACTGCAAACAAGAGGAGACTTAAGAAGGGAACAAATCAAGAGGGAACAGGTGGGAGAACTCAAACAATAATCAGGTAACGAGGGGGAGGGATCAGACAACGACAAGAGCACATGGCCCAAAATAACAAAACACCATGTGCAGCACAAGACAGGACAAGCATGTGACAGCTACACTATGGAATTCTCTCCCAATTGGACTCAAACTGCAGAACAATATTAACATCTTTACCAGAGACCTTAAACAGTGGTTGAAATCGGGCCAAAGTTGTTCTCATGTGTAAGGGTTCCTTGTCTTGTTTAAAAATGTGTTTTTATCTGTTGTAAAAGCCCCTATGGACAGGTGTTGAAAATTAGCACATGTGCTATTACACTTTAAACGATGCATCTGGTTCGTCCAATGTTATTGTTATGTCCATATTAAATAAATAAATAAATAAAAAATAAATAAATAAAATAAAGCACTGAAGGAACTGCACGAGGGTGGTCATGACCCACAAGTTCTCCAGGAACTTCGGCGTGCGACGGACCTCGCGCTTCGTGCGATGAAGGTTACCTCGCGCTTCGTGCGATGAAGGTTACCTCACGCTCAGTGGGTCGTGCGATGTCCACACTGGTGGTCCAGGAACGCCATCTCTGGCTGTGTCTGGCCGACATGCGGGAGACCGACAAGCTCAGGTTCCTTAACTCCCCCGTGTCCCAGACCGGCCTCTTCGGTGACGCGGTCGAGAACTTCGCCCAGCAGTTCTCGGCTGTACAGAAGCAGACTGAGGCCATCAAACACATCCTGCCGCGGCGGTCAGCTGCTGCCTCCACCCCACCGCCCGCGGCTCCTCAGTCTGCTCGTCGCCGAGGGCGTCCTCCTGCGTCTGCCCCTGCTCCCGCGCCACAGCAGCAGCCTCCATCCAAACGGCGCCGTGGAGCCAGTCGCAGGCAGGGCGCCCCGCCCGTCCAGGCCCCCGCTAAGAAGGCCGGCAAGTCCAGGGGTAAGCGGCCCTAGGACGGGCGACCCAGAGATGGAAGGGACTGCTCTCCAGGAGATGATGACCGCATCGCTCCCTCCCCCGGAAGAGGGCCGGGTGGAAAATCCTTTGTTTCGTTTTGTTTGTGTTAAAACCAGCGGTACCCAAATTTTCAATAAAAGAGCAGTTTCTAACATCTCTGGGTCCGAAGAGGACCCGGAGAGCAGTGGGGGGACAGAATCCTCACCACTCTCATCCTCCTCTTCTATCGCCAGCCGGCAGCAGTGTACGGTCCGAGAACACCACCAAGCCGCCTCCCGCACCTCCTGCCCTGTGGAACCAGGTAAGTGCTGCACAGCACACACAGACCCTGCTACGGGCCGCCTCTCAGAGAGAGCCTCCCGAGCCATGTCCCTGTGTTCCACCTCGCTGCCCCAATCCAGGTACGCCTACGGTCCCTTTGGTCCCGCTTGTACGGTCTCTGAGAGCCTGGTTAGCGCTCCCCAGTCCGTCTCGCTGGCTCATCCGGACCATCAGGCTCGGCTATGCGATTCAGTTCGGCCGGCGTCCCCCCAAGCGACCGTTGGACAACACTGCGACCGTTGCGTACATCAACCGACAAGGTGGTCTACGCTCCCGTCGCATGTCGCAAATCGCCCGCCATCTCCTCCTCTGGAGTCAGAAGCATCTGAGGTCGCTTCGAGCCATGTATGTCCCCGGGGTGCTCAACCGTGTGGCCGACGAGCTATCACGAGCCGTGCTCCCGGGAGAATGGCGACTCCACCCCCAAGCGGTTCAGCTGATCTGGAGAGAGTTCGGGGAGGCTCAGGTAGACCTGTTTGCCTCCTCATTTTCGGTCGACGAATCGTGCCTAGAGTTCGGGCCGGGTGACAACCATGTGGTATTAAGACCCCGGCCTGGCTATGTGCCCAAGGTTCCTACCACTCCCTTCAAAGACCAGGTAGTGAACCTGCAAGCGCTGCCTTTGGAGGAGGCAGACCCAGCCCTGGCTTTGCTCGGTCCCATTCGCGCTCTGCGTATGTACGTGGACAGAACTCAAAGCATCAGGACCTCAGACCAGCTCTTTGTGTGTTACGGAGGCCAGCAGAAGGGAAAGGCTGTCTCCAAGCAGAGGATGGCCCACTGGATAGTGGATGCCATTGCCTTGGCTTACCAAGCTCAAGGCGTGCCCTGCCCGCTCAGGTTGCATGCACACTCCACGAGAGGCGTTGCATCCTCCTGGGTGCTGGCACGTGGCTCCTCGCTAACAGATATCTGTAGAGCTGCGGGCTGGGCGACACCTAACACGTTCGCTAGATATTATAGCCTACGTGTAGAGCCGGTCTCCTCCCGTGTTCTCACCCTAGACGGGTAGAAGCACCGAGAGACCCAGCTCTGTCGGCTTGCTGCACCCTACTGTGCAACCTTATTACTCCAGAGTAAAACCTGTTGAGTCCTCCAAAACCCCTCGGCCTGGACATGGCGGAGTGTCCGGCGCCAGGCCCTTATCCGCTGAATCCTTGAGAGCCGGATCTGGGCTGGGTTCCATATGTGTGACCCTACGTGGATCCCATATGTGTATATTCTCCACGGCTGCTCCTGAGACGGAAGCCCCGTGTCTTTCCCTTGGGCTAAGTCACCCATTATTTCATATGCAGTACAACCTTCAGGTTACTCCATATGTATTTTCCACATAACTTTTTGAAGAAGTGGCTTCCGCAGCGTTTCCTTCCTAAATAGTAAGGGCACACTTTCCCAGTGTTATCCAATATCTCACTGTATGGGTTAATCACGGAACAACAGTGTCAGACTCACTCTGTGTAAGCCTCCTCCTATCGTCCTTCCAGGCAAGAAGGTGTAGAGGCTTGCATGGGGCGCTGGATGGGGTGCAGCGGCTGTGGCGCTTTGGTAGGGATTCCTATTGGTCAGTCATGACCTACGTTGTAGTGACTGACCGATAGGGAACGTCTCGGTTACATATGGTAACCCTCATTCCCTGAGGGAGGGAACGGAGACGTAGGTCCCGTCGTCACATCTGCTGCCGCCCGCCGAGGCGGCCAGCTTTCTCAGGTTTGGCTCCTCAGCAAAAAACTAATGTGCAATTGCAACAGCTGCGCTTTAATACCCGCGCTGCAAGGCTGCACAGCTGATGCAAATGATTGCACGCCAATGTGTGTTGGCTTGTTTTAGTTTCACTCGAAGTAGATTGGCCTCTCTAGCGAGATTCCTATTGGTTATTCATGACCTACGTCTCCGTTCCCTCCCTCAGGGAACGAGGGTTACCATATGTAACTGAGACGTTATTGCACTCCTGACACTAGGTCAGACCCTCAGTCACTCACCACAGTATAAAAAAGAAATAAAATAGGTGTTTAGGTGTATAGTATATATAGGTATAGGTGTTTATCTCAATATGTTTCACTGTAACTTCTGCTGGTCGTGTCGTCATCAAATTTCTGTGGTTTTGGACATACATCATTGAATGGATCTTCATAATCAGAAATTTAAATAATTTGACATGAAACTTTATGTATATGATATGTACTTTTTACAGTTCTCTCCACTAAAGCTGGGAAAACATCATATTACACATGGCAGTCACACTAACACAAAAACTCTTATCACTATCACTGGCAATAGTGGTAAGTCATATCCATTAGCCCACCCACCCCAGAGGTTGTTCAACTATTCAAACCATGAGTTATCACTTATGGATGGCTCTTTTACAGCAATTCTCATCAATGATATTGGTTATGTTATCACTATAGTCTGGAATGTAAAAACAGCATGATGTATCCAACATTTTATATACCCCTCCTTTCTCATCAGTTAACATGTCTAACAGTAATCTATTCTGTATAACATCATCTGTTTCATTTTTTTTTTTTAAACAGGGACAATGTAAAATATACATTAACCTTATCTGCAGACGGAGATCTTCAGTTACTGAGCCAGTGTGCTGTGACTCCTAGGAAGCTTCTCGTCCTATGATCTGACCATATATCTAATACATTATCTGACTTTGCTAGATAACTTCATTTAATTTCAACTGTCTCTCTGCCACTAGATCATGTAGCTTTGAAGTAATAGTTCTTTATATAATAATAATAGTATTAATTAAACGATTTCTTGTTTCATTCGGCTTCCTCAGAAATTTCTTCATGACACCACTGATCATAACAAACTTATGACAAATACAATTACATTATTTATATTACTTCTAACATTCAAGTCAACCCTGGGATAGCGCACTCTATTGCTAGCATATAACCAGACAGTACAAAAGGATGCATGCAGGTAAGAAAACTGGAATATGGCATTTAACATATTTTTCAAGCAAATAATATTTTTTCTTGTTCTCTTTGGATGTAAGGGATGATTCATGATGATCATAAAAATCAATAATCCAAGGCACTTGAACATTATTGAAAAAATATAAAAAGTATTTATTTCATCATTGCTTTAATATTTTAAAAACAGGTGACAAGTACTGCACATCTGTGCGTTGCGGCTAATGAGCCTTCATCAGGGTGTGAGCAACCTTGGACACGCTGTTCAGGACAAGCAGGAGAGATCAAATTCTAATTAGAAATTCTAAAATTCTATTAGAAAGAGAACGTATCTCACCCAATATATAATTAAATCGAACAAATAAATAAATAAATGCAAATCAAAATGAACAATCAACAAAATCATGAATAAACAGAGATATAAAAATCAAGATCCACACATCAAAAATGCATATAATATTGGGTGAGATACGTTCTCTTTGTATTATTTGAATTTTCTCTCTCCTGCTTGTCCTCTACAGCGCAACCAGGTTGCTCACACTCTGTTGCTCTTAGAAGAAAGTTTGTGTTCGTCATCAACAAAGAACTGGAACGAAGCAGAGACCAGGAGCTCCTCACTATCCACGCTGAAGCTGAGATCGTTCGCCGGCTTTGTGGAACGGTACGCCCGTGTATGTTTTCGACGCATACGTTACACGTCTCATCCTGACGTCATGTGTCTCACTCACGAGCCCGGTCTCATGAAACTTCGTATCTATACCACAAATTAAATTTCTCGTGCCATTTATACGCTAAAAATAGTTTTTGCGTGTATATGATACGCACTTTATGGCGTGTAATACGCACTCACTCCACACCCTAATCCAACCCAAGCGGTTTACAGTGCGTAGCATATGCACGCAAAAATCATTTTTGGCGTATTACTGGTACGAGAAATTAAACTCGTGGTATAGATACGCACTTTCATGAGATCGTGTTACACTTCACAGATCCCCGCAAATCACTGGCAGAGTGAATGAACCGAAATCAAAAAATCCCTGGACAAATTCTCTAATGGACAGAGAGACTATATGGGGCAACAACATGTATTAAAATGATATCAAGCAAATAGTTCTATTTTCTAACATATATTTGAAGAAAAGTTGTACTTTTCACATAACACATAGTGCTTAAAACTATTAAAACAATTTATACCATTAAGATGCAGTACAAGTATTTACCATCACACATTATTTTGTAAAATGTTAAGAGAGTTAAAATTTTTTTTTTTTTTTTACAAAAAGATAAAAGTGTGTTTTTACCGGTGTCCATACACTTGTAAAATGTTAAAAACGTTTAGACAAAAAAATAAATGATTAATAAATTTAAAAATATAATTCAATAATTAAATAAATAAATGTTTTAAATTGTGTTTTCTTAAAGTTATCAGAATGATAACATTAAAACATTAAAACATCTAAAACAGCTTGTGTTAAAATTATATCAAGTAAATAGTTATGTTTTCTTAAAACATCTAAAACCTTGTATTAAAATTACATCAGGCAAATAGTTCTATTTTCTAACATATTTGAAGAAAAGTAGTACTTTTCACAATTACACATTGTTTAAAAGTATTAAAATGTTGTATAAAGTTAAAATACACACATCTTTAGCGTTTTTACAGATTTTGTAAAATGTTAAAATGCATTTTCTAAAATGGAAACATCAAACAAATGTATTAAAGCATATCAAAACGTTATGTTAAAAATCACAATATTAAAACTACATCATGTTAAAAATCATAGTATCAAAAAATAGCCTTACGTTTTTACAAATCCGATTGCTGAAAAAGAACCAGCACCTCCAAAACTTAGAGGTTTTATTCCAAAAGTCCTCGTGAGGAGCTCCGCGAAACACGTCCGAACACTCCAGAGGCCTGACCGGAAAAAGAGAGACTGGAATTGTGTTCAGAGCCAGACACAGACTCCTCCCATGACACACCCACGCCAGGTGTTGACGCGTGAGAAAAAATAACAACAGATTCCCACGCTCAGGGTCATCGTGAAAAAGTGACCGTTCAGCTCAGCTGTCTGACAGAAATGACTGTCCTGAACACAGCTTGCGGACCCATGATGGCTCCACCCCTAGACCCACCCACAACACGTGGTCAGATGACGTGCTCGTGGGAAAATAGAATACAAAGCTCCCACGATCCGTGCACGCGCGCATGTGCACACTTGGAGCGTGGGAGAATTCAACGCATTACCAGCCCCACACACACACAAACCCCACCCATATGTGACAGGATATGCGGGCTGTTTAAAAAGCCACAAACTCAACGTGCAATCTCTTGGAATTTACGCTACTGCAGACCCCAAGGCTTCCCGATATATGCCTTGGTGAAGTTATGATGGATTTAACTTGAGCTTCGTGAAAATTACAAGCTTAACAAATTTATTTGCTTAACAAAATTTCTCCATGAACCAGCAGGACGTGTGGAATATATTTTTCATTTGATTGGGCAGTGTGGATATATAGCCTAACGATAGAAGATTTACATGGAATATACAACAGAGCACTCTCGATTTGGTTTTCACAGAGCGAGATATTGGATTTAATTTTTTACCACGTTATGGATTGGCTTGAAAAGACGGAGGAGACGGATTAACAAATGGGAATATACAGACTGCTCGCGGACCACGTTAATAAATACCCACGTATTAAATAAACGTATTTAATGTAATAAATAATAAATATACTTCCTTTGTATATCATTTGCATCCTTCCTATATTGTTTTAACAGGACGTCCTGTACCCATTTAATTACACCGAAGCAGAAAAGTTAAAATTGAACAACATGGTCCTTCAGTGAAACGGAGAAACATGTCCGTACATGTTCCCTGAGACACAGACGAAGTCTACACGACATGCATACCATGACATACAGATCAATAACACGGGAGGTTCATGCGACATTTGAGTAATTTTATAAAGTGCAAACATTACAATGTAAACATTTAGACGGAATGCATCGATCGCGATCTAAATTCTCTCTGATGAACGTATTATAAAATAAAATATGCAAATGTGTTTACAATTAGCTGCACGCACACACATAATCCTTAGTTGACAACACTTGAGTTTAACTATAATTTACAATATTTACATTGAACAAGCGCATCTGCGCATTCTCTCTCCATTAAATTGTTTTCAAACTTCCCGGAAAGTTTTTGAACAGTCCAAATCACGAGCAGAGGTGGGGGTGTTTGGAAGAGTCCATTTCCAAAGTTTTTTTTTTTTTTTTACTGTTTTATAACAAATAACATTATGTCGCAGGAGAAGTTCTCGCACACACAAACACACCCCTACAATGTATTGGGTGGCTGTAAGATCAGGGAGGTGTTTTTAATCAAAGAAAGTTTAGTTTTTCACATATATTTGAAAATTTCACATTTAAAACTTTTTTTTTTTTTAAAGCTGTAAAAAGTTAAAATACAAAGGTTAGTATTCCTACATTTTACTACGTTATCAGAAAATGTTAGAGAAAGTTTTTTTCTTTTTTAATTCTGTATGTTTACAGACCTAAAACCATGATGCTTCAAAGTATGGAATATAAGTTTTTGAACATTTATAAGATTTTGAACATTAATACATTTGTGTGTTGTTGCAAAAGCATCTATTTTCTTTAAATAAAGATTTACCTTTTTATTTTCTTTAAATAACGATTTACCTTTATTTATGCTTTAATTTCTTTAAAACAGTCTGATGACATGCATTATCTCTGTGATTAATTGATTAGTAGGCCTACTGTTGTTAGGGCTTTCCTCACACGAGTAAAAGCGCTTTAGGCGTGTTTGTGACAAACACGTTGTATTTACAGACATTTTAAATGTATTTAACATCTTAAATGTTTTTTTTTCTGACCAACTTACATTTAATATGAATTACCTGAGGCGTTTAACAACCACATATAGGGAATGCATGTTGATTAGTAAGTTTCAGGCATAGTACAAACATGCTATGTTCGAGAAAAGCTCATATTGTTGTAATCTTTGTGAGATCTCAACCCACAAACGTAAAACTTTGTGTTGGGATGACCCAGGCAGGGCTTTACTAAAATAAACTTTACGGAAGTCATTTCAAGCTGTGAGTATGCTTCGACATGTAATTATACCATATTTTATATATTATGTTTATGGTTCCATTTGCTTTAAAGTCTTTGTTTGTTTGTTTGTTATTAACTAATACTTTTTATTTTTTAACTAACACTTCAACATCCTACACAAATTAAAGAAACATATGAGCTAAGAATGTTCTCTAACCCCAAATAAACAGATAATGGGATGTTTGCAATCTACAATATGTTAGATATTACTCAGTATGTGTGTAAATAGCTGTGCTTAAATCTTTGGGTGTATTTTACATTGCAACATATTTTGTCACCGCAGTGATGCAAAGTACCACACTCTTGTAAAGCCTATGGACTAGCTTTAAAACATAGCCTTTATACAGGAATCACACGTGTCCAAAACACCTGTGTAAGATTCAAAAGATCAAATCACTAAGAAAAGAGGGCTGAAAAGCACAGATTATATTAAATACACAAAAGTTTGCAAATTATGGTTTCATCAGTTTTTAGTCATCTTGGTCAGATGGAAGATGACACTGTTCCACATTTTGTTTCTCGGATTGTACGTGTTTTAGGTGAAGACTTTTCTTTGAGAGCCGTCAACATTCAGTGGTTATAGGAATAAATGACAATTAAGAATTTAAGTGATAGTCTTTCTGTTTGAGAATGTTTGACTATCTATGACTATCCCTCTATCTATGATGCTGAATCACACAAAGTATTAACACGAAAAGTAAGTGCATGCTGTTTTACACTTAAACTATTACCACAGAATCACTTGAGTTAAATTAAAGCTTGAGTTAAGTTAAAACCAAACGTATCTTCATACCTGTTGTGCCAGACACAAATTGTTCTAAGAAATCTTTTTTGTTTTATAAATACACTTTTCTTATTTCTACAAATATCGGGGCTATATGAAGGTAATACACAATGAAACGAGAATAATGCTACCAAATACGTCTGACACAATGTTTTTAAGAAAAGGCACTGTTTTAAAATACAGATGTTTTTCTTTTGACAAACCTACAATTCCAATGATCTCACCCCGGTGGTGTTTAACATCCAAGAGCTGAAGAAGCAGTTCTTTATGCAAAAAAGCAAATTAATTTAAAAACAACAACAATACAAATAGTTTAAGTTGACATAAACAAAACACCCCCCTGATCATCCCTTAAGTTATAGTAAACATTTACAATGTGTAATTCTGTCAGTTTGACATGACGTACCTGCACCATATTATTGTAAAGCAAACACATTTGAGGGTTAACGTTATCCTGTCCTTGTAAAGGATATGGATAAAATTCAAAGATTATGTTTGCACAAAGTAGACTCTATAGAGGTCAACTTGCTAAAAAGTAAATACATGAGACAATTAAAATGAATATAGAAAAACCAGTTGTGATCAGTTTTGAATGTTTGTAATCAATATTTTATATACTAGTCGATTACGATGTTTACATCTTGTTTATTTTTATACATTGTGCAAAACTATAGTCTCCGAGAATGGACAAACATGTTCATATAGGAATTTATGAAAAAACACAAATATAGCATAAAGATAATTAAATGGCAGTCCTTCTACACGACTTCTACATTTCTTTTAGAACATCTTTCTGCTATGTCTACGAAACATCGACATGAAAGATGGGTATTGCTGTTTTTCTGTTACCTAAAAAACGTCTATAAGATGTGCATTTCACAGCACAGTCATAGATACACAGTTATTTTGTGTATGTCGCTAAACAATAGTTAATGAATTACAGATGATAAGTGGTATTTTTAAGTGAAAGGTGTGATAATTAATTTTTTATTCTTTCCATACCAATACTTTGACACCGTTTAGGTCTGATCCAGAAAACTGACAGTGTCTTAATAATTTGATTTTCTTTTTATGAAAACACGTGGTAACCAGTTTTTGGCCTCATTATCAGAATACCAAAATGTTTTAACATATCATAAATTTCAACTGTTAGATAAATTATCTAACTATTATATCTAACTAACATCTATATGTGAAACCAGCTCTGTCACATTAGAGTGGATTCTTGTTTATATTGAACAATGTTGAACAATTGAACAATGCCTGTAAAGCGCTTTGGTGGCCCAGTGGGTCTGTGAAAGCGCTATATAAATGCAGTCCATTTACCATTTACCATGTTAACCGCATGTTTAACAGCACTAGTGTTCTTGGTCTCAAAGTTTTCACCTGAGCATACCGACTCTGAAACAAGACCAAATATTAGCATGTAACATTTTGAACGCCTTTGTGTCTCATGCATATTTGATTTCTTCTGAAACACATTGTTTTGAAAATGTTATAAATTTTTAACATCAGCATTCTCAATCCAGTGCGTTGTGTCTATTTTCCTTACACTTTGAAAAACAAACTTTGAAAACAACTATGTGTTCTTAGAATGTCGTCAGTCAGTAGAAATGTCTTGTGTACGTCTCTCTCAGACCTATCGCAGGTGCTGCCTGCATCATCTAATCTACAGCAAAAGAAAACATTTACAAGAGTTGTGAATGTGCGTTTGTACGTTGAAATGTTATTCAATTAAAAAAATTCACGAAACAAAGACAAGAAAACATCTTTCTATAAGTGACCCTCAAAATGTGTGTATACAACAAACTAGAGAAATACTTGTGTCACTTTGTTTGAAAAAATAAAAAATCAGCCAACTTAAATCATCTGCTGTTTAAAAACTATTAACGTTATTAAACACCCCTGAATTCGGTAATGATGTGTTTTATGTGACACTTATATCACATTTAAATTTAACTCAACACATTCGAATGCGCTAAAGGTCTATAACTGAACTTTACCATATTAATATTGTATAACTTAACTTTAGGCCTGCACAAAATGAAATTACATCCTATTTACTTTCTAAATGCTTGTTACGGCTCTTATTGCGAACAATCCACTCATGCGTATGTTTTGACCTTGTAAAGTCTAATAAGAAATTGTAATTGGAGTGAAAATAATAAACTTCTTTCAGACATCATGTCCGCTGTGTATGTCAAAAACAAACGGTTACACCCACTGTTTACGACGTCATGACGGCTACACCCCTTTACATCCCCCTCCGGAGGGGTATATCCAACCTGATAATCTCCCAGATACACAGACCTCAGTTGACCTCCTGACACAGCTGACCTAACCACCGGACCCGAGCAAATACCAGTGTGGACACCTGTGGTACTGCAACATCACATCGATCAAAGGTTGAAGGAACATTGTCTGATTGTTACATGGACAACCAAAGACCGCTTCAACACTCCTGTATTCCTGAGCATGACACGACTTGCGCTTCTTTGACTAATAACACTTTGGAGGATCCGACCCATAAACCCAAACTTGAGAGTGTTAATGAACAAGACTTGGACGATGGTGCTGCAAAGACTCAATCGCACGACATTCCAGGAACTATCCGAATCTTTCAACATCGAATAGGGGACAAAGTTTATACCATCCACGAAGTTTTGTTCTAAAAATCAAAAAACATGATGGAGATTGACTGTCCGTTGAGTTCTGAAGATGCTGCGCACAAGCCTACGTTGTACGAGTGCGCCATGAGCAAAGAGTGTCGTTTAAGAGTTACCATAGACTGTATGTTTAAAGATTATTTTAGAGGCCAGATGGGTGACTTGATGCATAAAGTAATTGATGCCGCGTGTGATTCCAATAACGTCTGTGCGGAGGATACCAGACGTGTAACAAATCTCAAAAATGAAATGTTTGTAAGTGGCATTTTATATTTTAGCCGATTACGATGTTTACATATTGTTTATATTTATTTTTGTACACTGTGCAAAATTATAGTATACGAGCGTGATCAAAAGTGTTAAAGAATATGATGTGTAATACTGTTATGAGCTCAGCCACGACCACAAAAGAAAGATTTTTTAAAAATAATTTTTTCAATTTATTTCAACAATACATTGAGGGATATATTCATTGAAACGTTATACAGTATATGCACAAATTGAAACGTTTTCAGTATATTCATACATTGAAGCGTTATACTGTATATTCATAGGCTATTTGAAGCGTTATTCAGTATATTTATTCCATGCTGAATCCATACTGATTCCAATAAGGTCTGTGCGGAGGATACCAGACGTGTAACAAATCTCAAAAATGAAATGATTGTAAGAGGCCTAACAAATTCATGGCATGATGTTACGATCGTGTGTCTTAACGCCAACGAGCCTATCTGTGTAATCCTCAGAAAAGTTCTGGGTGTGGTGTTTGATTGTAGTGACGAGTTTGGAGTTCTCTGTATTTGTAACAGATCTATGTGTGTCACTGTATTTAAAAAAATTTGAAATTCTGTGACATCGCTGAAATAGTCAACGCAGTCTAGTCAACTACATATACCAAAACATGATAGGGTGTAAACAATTTATCTTCTGGTTAGACAGACTTTAACGTCATTACTAACGGTTTACTTTTACTTATTGTTTCTTTAATGCTTCAAAGTGTGAATATACTGTATAACACTTCAATGTATAAATATACTGAATAACGCTTCAAATAGCCTATGAATATACAGTATAACGCTTCAATGTATGAATATACTGAATAACGTTTCAATTTGTGCATATACTGTATAACGTTTCAATGAATATATCCCTCAATGTATTGTTGAAATAAATTGAAAAAATTATTTTTAAAAAATCTTTCTTTTGTGGTCGTGGCTGAGCTCATAACAGTATTACTGTGAGAAATGTTTTTCTATATCTCAGCTCTGTCCAGAGTTAATGCATGGTCGACACATTCTTTTGTCTGTATGTAAGTCAAACATCTGTTTCATATTAGAGAAGGAGTAAGAGCTCACCCTCCCTCTTTGGTTTCTGTGTATGCATTGTATTTTGTGTCCTATGTAATGTGTCTATTATAGAATCCTTCTGGAGCCCAAGGAACTAGAGGAAATCTAACCGGATATTGACCAAATATAGGATTATTATATAAATATTATATAACGTATATATGATCTGTATGAAGTCATGTATGTTTCTATTGGTTAGATGTATGTTACTCCTCTTGATATTTCACTATATATTATGGGACCCCGAAAGTGAAGTTAAGCTATCTTTCTGGCTTCACCAACGCGTTGGGTTTATGACTTTATTCATTCACAACTCAATAAAGGGACGGAGAGAAAAAGGCACTTCGTGTTCGGAAATCTTTTCATTTCTAACAATTGGGGGCTCGTCCGGGATACTCCAGGTAAGAAGAGCTTTTTTGATAAAGATCTTCCTATCTGCTGAGATATATTGATGCGTGCCGTATAGGTTGCCAGATTTGGTGACAATCCTCGTGTTTTAATTAATGCGGGAAGACCGACAAAGGAGACATGATCAGTCTGTCTTTGTGGTACCTCGTAAGTTTGATAACTGCGGGAAGGGTATCCTCGTGTTTCTAATAGAGATACGGGAAGAACACAAAAGAGATCTAAGCTTCCTCTTTTGCTGTTATGTTGTGGTGTACCTCGTGTATTAATGCGGGACGAACGTAAGAAAAAGTGATCAATTTTCTTCGTTTTTTTTGTGATATCCTTACTTTTGTAAGAAGGAAATATTTTCGCGAAATATTTCATAAAACTCCGTCGTTCTTTTGGGTTTGTGAATGAATAGATGCATAGTTTATTTTGATTTTTCCTTTTTTTTCTTTTTTTTCTCTTCTTCTTGTCTCTTTGTTTCCTTGACTAAAATACTTTACTAACAATTGAAACTGCAGCATTTTTCCACTTTGTTTTCTATTTTGATTATCTGAAATTTGTTTATTCTGAATTAGAGGAGAAATTTTTGTGTGGCTTAAAATGGGAAATAAAATAAGTCCGCCGTTAATTGATGAAACTCCTAAAGATTTTATGATTCGGAATGATCAAGCCTTTTTTACTGAACCGTATCTATCAAATCTAGCTGGCTGGTCCGCTGATAAAACAAAGCTGGATCCGTTCCCGCGTGATGGTTCTTTTAAAGACTCTGACATGTCTTCATCTAAAGACATGATTTTTGGAAATTGGGGAGATCCGGCTTGGGATTTTGATTATATGAAACGATCCTATAAAACTTGGGAAACGATGAAAAAATACTGGGATCGCGGACCGGAGATAAGTAAAAATGTAGAGGTAAATAAAGATCGGAGACTTTCTCCCTCTCCAGCTGCACAGTCTGTGAGAAGAGAAACGGTGCCTGCTATTTTTGCCTCAGTCTCACAGCCTGAGACAGCAGCACACTCGGATACACAGAGTGAGATGGAAAAAAGTTTCTCTCACACTGCAGTAGTCAGCGTCCCCCACCCTCCTAGATATGAGTCTATTCAGACTTCTGCGGTGTCTAAACCAGTAAAAAATAAATTATATCCTGATTTAAAGACAGCGACAACATTTCCTTTCGTGGAAACGTCAGATGGATTCAAGGTACATCCACTGCCCCTCGCCGACGTTGTAGCTATTTCGAAAGAACTGCCAGACCCGACTAAAACACCTCATCAGTATGTTTCGGTTTTGAAGCGATTGACAGCGTACAGTCAATTAACAGGGCGTGATTACCGTTTCATATTAACTAAAACGCTCCCAGCTGAAATTACGGAGGATGAATTAATTGAGGAAATTGATCTGTTAAACCCAATTTATGATGCGCCGCCGGCTCGTATTTTTATCAAAAGTACTAGCGCAGAGCCCGTTGACTTGTCTAAACATTTCCGTGGCGTCAGGGTTGTCGATGATGACGATGAAGATTCTGATGTTGATTGGGTTTGGGCCAATTCGGGTAAACTTAAACTTTTTTTCAAACAATTGACGGCATTCCTGCTTAAGATATCTTCAGCTAAACAAGACATTTCGCATGCTGCTAATACAAAGCAGAGAGCTGGCGAGAGTCCTGTTGCTTTTTTCAACAGATTTAAACGTGCATGGATTGAAGAATCTGCTATTCCGGTTGATGATGATAATTGTCAGTTGTTTGTGAACACGTTTCTGAATAACATGCATGATGAGACTGCACAATTGATTCGTATCACCACGAATAATTTTTTAACGATGTCAATTGATGACCTTGGCAAGCGTTTACGGGAGCTTTCCTCTGCTGGAGCCTTTGCTTCCTCCAAAGGAAAAACTCCGATGATGTTACAGGTGGATGTTGCAGCTCAAAACCGTCCTTCCTTTAATAAGAAAAAGCCTATAACATGCTATTGCTGTGGCCGTTCTGGGCACACAGCCAAGTTTTGCAGACAGAGAACCGAGCAGCAGCAGCCTAATAGGTACCAGATGCGAAGGCGCTCTGATGGCTACGGGCCAAAGCCCCCTCCTTCGTTTTCTCCTAGCCAGAGGCAGGGAGCGACAGGTGCAGAAAGATTCCCGACTGAATGGAGACGCGCCTGACGCTGCCCGCAGAGCCAAGAGCCTGAGTTTTCACTACTTTCGATTCAATATCCAAATAAATCACATGTTTTGCCATTTATTGAATTAAATGTCGACCATAAACCATACACGTTTTTAATCGACAGCGGAGCCTCCATCTCTTCGTTAAGTTCAAATGTGTACTCGGGTTCCGTTACGGGACGGACAATTCGTTCTGTCGGGATTAATAACGTTCCTTTGAAATGCGAATTGACACCAAAGTTACCAATTACTTCTAAGGATGTACCGTCATTGTTTAAAATGCATGATTTTGCAATCATTCCGCAGTCACCTTTCTGCCTGCTCGGAAGAGATCTTATGCATAAGCTTGGTATGAAATTGAATTTTTAATCTGACTCTCTGACACTTCTGTTTCCTGCAGCTTTTTCCATTACAACCGACACAGGAAGTGCTCTTGTTGAAGATTCGTCTGCAACTGTGCCGACACCGGAAATTTCGGGTGTCAACCCTCACTTGTGGGCGGAACACAAGGATGACGTAGGGTTAATAGATGTCCAGCCCTATAGGGCGAATCTGATAACTAATAGGCCTGTGTTTCAAAAACAATATCCGCTTTCAAAGGAAAAAGAGGAGGGAATTAAGCCTCTCATTCATAAATTTCTGGAACAAGGCATTCTGGTTCGAACTCATTCACCCTATAACACACCAATCAATCCAATTAAGAAAGCTAATGGTTCTTGGCGTTTAACGCAAGACCTGAGAAAAATTAATGATTTGATTAAACCACTTGCTCCTATTGTACCGGAAGTTCAGGCGATAATTAATTCTATTCCTTCGGAACATGAATTTTATTCTGTTATTGATTTAAGCTCTGCCTTTTTCAGTATTCCTGTTGATCATGAAACTCAGCCACTGTTTGCATTTTGTTTTCAGAATTGTCAATACATGTGGACAAGGCTCCCACAAGGGTTCAGAGATTCTCCGGCTGTCTTCTCCGCTGTAGTGCACGATACACTGAAAGATGTCGAACTCCCGCCAGACACCTGCCTACTCCAATATGCTGATGACATCCTGGTCACTGGTGCCTCTGAGGACATGTGTGCTGCTGCCTCAAAGATTGTGTGCAACGTTCTGGCTGAGGCTGGTTTCAAGGCATCTAAAGAAAAACTGCAATGGGTGCAGAGAAAAGTCAATTACCTCGGACATGAACTGTCAAAAGGCAAAGTTTGTCTGTCTGCGGACAGAATCAAAGCCATCGCTACATTTAAGCATCCATCCACACGGAAGCAAATGCAAAGCTTCCTGGGACTGGTCAATTATTGCCGCCTGTGGGTGCCTAATTGCTCCATGTATGATAAAATCCTGCGAGAAGCTACGCTGGGTGACAAAGAGGACATTACATGGACAAGTGAGATGAATCAAGCATTCAAACATTTGAAATCATCACTCTTAAGGCCTCCCGCCCTCGGCCTACCTTCATACACACGAGAATTTCATTTGTACGTGTACGAAAGTGGAGGCACAGCCGCGGCAATCCTGGCCCAGGAGCATGGGGGCACTTTCCGTCCAGTAGCTTATTTATCTAAAACCCTTGATTCAGTGGCTAGGGGACTCCCGGCCTGTTTGCGTGCAGTGGCTGCCACAGCGATTATGATACAGGATGCTGAAAAGGTTGTTTTATCACATACACTCATTGTACATGTTTCTCATCAGGTAGGAGCCATTATGCACAATATTTCTACACAACACATGACTGCCCAACGCCGTTCAGGCTATGAAGCTATATTGTTAGCAACCGCTAATGTAACGTTGAAAGTAACTTCTGTTATTCATGGCCCTACTGTACATTTACACAGGTTGCTGACACAGGGTGAATTTGAGAGTGACGACCATGACTGCCTGACCAGGATCCAAACGACAACTGCCTGCAGGCCAGACGTTTCCACGTCTGTCCTGGAGGAGGGAATGCATTGGTATATCGATGGATCCTGCTTTAAGCCAAACGATAGTACATATCTGTGTGGTTACGCTATTGTTGAATTACCTGATAAAGTAATTGAAGCGTATTCGCTGCCATATAAATCAGCACAAGTTGCAGAACTGATTGCTCTAACAAGAGCCTGTCAATTGGCAAAAGGTCAGTGCATCAACATATACACTGACTCCAAATATGCGTACGGTGTAGTTCATGATTTTGCTAAATTGTGGGAGGAAAGAAATTTCAAAACCTCAGACGGAAAACCAATTTCGCATCATAACATTGTGGCCGAGCTGATTAGTGCAGCACAGCAACCATTGAAGCTTGCTGTCATTAAAGTAGCTGGTCATAAAACAGGTGAATCTGACGAGGCCAAAGGAAACAGATTTGCGGATGAAGTAGCGAAATGGGCAGCAAAAGAAGCAATACGTAGTCCGCATGTAAATGAACAAAGCAATGAAGTGCCGATGATGAATTCATCATTGATTAATGATTTGGACATTAAAATTTTACAAGCGAATCCTACTCAAGATGATTTGAATCATTGGGCAGCCAACGAAGTAAAACCAGATCAAGCTGGTATCTTAAGGGATAAACAAGGTAGAATCGCGCTACCAGGATCCACCGTTGTAATGCTGTGCAGGCATTATCATGGTGTATCACATGTGTCAAAAGAGAAAGTGATACAAAGTTTGAATCAATCATACTGCATAGCAAATGTTCGAAGAAATACTTTGTTGATATTGGATGCTTGCCTGGTGTGTGCGCAAACAAACAGGCACAAGGCAATCAGACATGATGCTTTACCGCATCCTGAACTTCCTTTCCAATATTTACAGATCGATTTTACACACATGCCTCCATGTGGAAATCACAAGTATTTGCTCGTGATCATTGATCGATTTACTAAGTGGCCTGAAGCATTTCCGTGTGGCAAAGAAGACGCGAAGACAGTAGTGAAGGTTCTTGCAAAAGAAATTATACCACGTTTCGGTATTCCCACTGTTATAGCAAGCGACAATGGAACTCCATTTGCTTCTAAAGTCACGCAATTATTAGCTAAAGAACTTAGTATTAATTGGCACTTCCATATCCCCTATGCGCCTCAGTCATCTGGCAACGTAGAACGGACGAACAAGACGATAAAAGAACGTCTTAATAAAGCGTGTCTAGATATGGGCAGAAATTGGGTTGATTTGTTGCCTGCCGTACTGACTGAAATGAGAATGTCTCCATCAGCCACTACAAAAATGTCTCCCTTTGAAATTCTCATGGGTAGACCTTTCCCGACCCCTTGGGTCAGAGGTCGCGCTGGCAATCTTTCCACAGGTGACACGGAGGTGATCATCGCAGATTACGTGGATTCCCTAGTTAGAACGTTAAATGGCATAAATGGTGATGTCTCTCTCTCTCTCCCTCTTCCCTCAGAAAAGCCAACTCATCCTTTCGTTCCAGGACAATCGGTGCTGATAAGGTGTCTGAAACCCACGAAACTTGGGGAACCCAACTACCTGGGGCCTGCGACAGTCATCGCTGTGACGAGGACAGGTATTCTGACTGACCTCCAGCCGCAGTGGATTCATGCTAGCAGAGTGAAGGCAGCCCCGTCCCCAGGGAACGCATAAGCCTATGCGGAGGTGGACATCCAGCATTGATCGAAAGGAGAACGAGGAAGAGAAGTAGACGAAGAACTAGATTGCTGATTGAAATTAGCAATAAGTACCATTGAGTCCATTACACTATGTCTATACAGTCGCTGTTATACCTGTTTGTGCTGACGAACTTACTCATTCATACACATGCACTTATTAGCAGTGGGAATGAAACTTGGCTGAGCCATGAAGACGAACCACATGCGTTTGCCTCCAATATGTGGTGGAGGTTAGCCAACTTCACTGCTAAGTCTACAGGGAAAAAGAGTGACTGTTATGTTTGTACAAAAATGCCACAAAGTGCTTCCGGACCTCACGTAAGTGTTAAATCACCAAAGACAGATGAAGACCTGTTCTGTCCTTTATTTCTTAGTACTGTGGGATCGGTTTCACCTCAAAATTCAACGGTAAATTGGACTTGTCCTGATAATAGGAGACTGACAGTTGCAGTACAAGTACATGCTAAAGTGGCAACTGTAGGTCCCATTCCTGACTCATTGTTATGTATAGAAAGAAAAGTAGGAGCCGCAACATTGGGTTCAATCCCTGAGAATAAATGTAATCAAATATATCGCCGCTGTGAAGTACGAAACACGGCCTGTTGTGCTAGCTGTTTGGAGGGGGAAGGAAAATTTGACTTGGTCGCATGTTTAAAAAGACCTCCTCTTCCGATTTTAGCTATGAGTGCTTATGCAGTAGCAACACCTGAGCTTCAAGAGTTATGTGATGAGTATTGTGGACTATATATGCAGGAAAGAATTGTAATAGGTATGTTCCATCTGTAAAAGGATCAAGAGCTTTGAGAGATTGGTTCTGGTTATGTGGACACGCAGTTTATACCTCGTTACCATTTAATTGGAGTGGACGATGTGCTTTAGTAACCTTAGAAGAATATTCTATGATTATTAGACCACACAGAAATGATACTGTGATGAACCAACGAAACACACGCTCTCTCTCTCTGGCCGCAGTTCAACTAGTAGTTTGGGAAGAGACAATCCAGTCCCAAAAGAACATCGATTATGGACTGGTATGGAAAAATTCTTTGAAGGAATATTTCCAACAATTGGAGTTAGTAGTCTTCAAATTGAGGTAGAAGTTACACGATATGAGTTAATTTCATTTATTAAAACTACAAGGGACACCTTAGCTGGTGTCAAAGAAGAGCTTCGAGCACTTCGTTTAACGGCATTACAGAATCGATTAGTTCTAGACCAACTCACCGCGGCGAGAGGCGGAGTTTGCGTGATCGTTGGAATCTCTTGCTGTACATATATACCAGAAAATGATGAGGATGGTCACGTCATAGCAGATGGAATACAGAATATGACAAGAATTGCTGATGAATTACAGAAAAGAGAAGTGAGTGATAGAGGTGGTTTTGGCGACTGGATCACAAGCTGGAAACAAATGCTTGTATCTGCGTTAATACCAATAGGAGTTATACTGTTAATCCTTGCATTTATTGTTTGCTGTATTATTCCATTTGTTAGGATGTTGATTTATCGTTCTATGAATACTTTTGTATCCTCTCAATATTCCTTAGCAAACAGAACTATAAAGTACTAATGATTTTGAAGGAAAATGGTTAATTGAAGTATGTTATCATGCATTACTCTGCTATAATGGACATGCTGAGAATAATGTACTGTGATAATTGTGTTATAGGATAACTGTCATTATCAAAGGGGGCACTGTGAGAAATGTTTTTCTATATCTCAGCTCTGTCCAGAGTTAATGCATGGTCGACACATTCTTTTGTCTGTATGTAAGTCAAACATCTGTTTCATATTAGAGAAGGAGTAAGAGCTCACCCTCCCTCTTTGGTTTCTGTGTATGCATTGTATTTTGTGTCCTATGTAATGTGTCTATTATAGAATCCTTCTGGAGCCCAAGGAACTAGAGGAAATCTAACCGGATATTGACCAAATATAGGATTATTATATAAATATTATATAACGTATATATGATCTGTATGAAGTCATGTATGTTTCTATTGGTTAGATGTATGTTACTCCTCTTGATATTTCACTATATATTATGGGACCCCGAAAGTGAAGTTAAGCTATCTTTCTGGCTTCACCAACGCGTTGGGTTTATGACTTTATTCATTCACAACTCAATAAAGGGACGGAGAGAAAAAGGCACTTCGTGTTCGGAAATCTTTTCATTTCTAACAATTACACATCATATTCTTTAACACTTTTGATCACGCTCGTATACTATAATTTTGCACAGTGTACAAAAATAAATATAAACAATATGTAAACATCGTAATCGGCTAAAATATAAAATGCCACTTACAAACATTTCATTTTTGAGATTTGTTACACGTCTGGTATCCTCCGCACAGACGTTATTGGAATCACACGCGGCATCAATTACTTTATGCATCAAGTCACCCATCTGGCCTCTAAAATAATCTTTAAACATACAGTCTATGGTAACTCTTAAACGACACTCTTTGCTCATGGCGCACTCGTACAACGTAGGCTTGTGCGCAGCATCTTCAGAACTCAACGGACAGTCAATCTCCATCATGTTTTTTGATTTTTAGAACAAAACTTCGTGGATGGTATAAACTTTGTCCCCTATTCGATGTTGAAAGATTCGGATAGTTCCTGGAATGTCGTGCGATTGAGTCTTTGCAGCACCATCGTCCAAGTCTTGTGCATTAACACTCTCAAGTTTGGGTTTATGGGTCGGATCCTCCAAAGTGTTATTAGTCAAAGAAGCGCAAGTCGTGTCATGCTCAGGAATACAGGAGTGTTGAAGCGGTCTTTGGTTGTCCATGTAACAATCAGACAATGTTCCTTCAACCTTTGATCGATGTGATGTTGCAGTACCACAGGTGTCCACACTGGTATTTGCTCGGGTCCGGTGGTTAGGTCAGCTGTGTCAGGAGGTCAACTGAGGTCTGTGTATCTGGGAGATTATCAGGTTGGATATACCCCTCCGGAGGGGGATGTAAAGGGGTGTAGCCGTCATGACGTCGTAAACAGTGGGTGTAACCGTTTGTTTTTGACATACACAGCGGACATGATGTCTGAAAGAAGTTTATTATTTTCACTCCAATTACAATTTCTTATTAGACTTTACAAGGTCAAAACATACGCATGAGTGGATTGTTCGCAATAAGAGCCGTAACAAGCATTTAGAAAGTAAATAGGATGTAATTTCATTTTGTGCAGGCCTAAAGTTAAGTTATACAATATTAATATGGTAAAGTTCAGTTATAGACCTTTAGCGCATTCGAATGTGTTGAGTTAAATTTAAATGTGATATAAGTGTCACATAAAACACATCATTACCGAATTCAGGGGTGTTTAATAACGTTAATAGTTTTTAAACAGCAGATGATTTAAGTTGGCTGATTTTTTATTTTTTCAAACAAAGTGACACAAGTATTTCTCTAGTTTGTTGTATACACACATTTTGAGGGTCACTTATAGAAAGATGTTTTCTTGTCTTTGTTTCGTGAATTTTTTTAATTGAATAACATTTCAACGTACAAACGCACATTCACAACTCTTGTAAATGTTTTCTTTTGCTGTAGATTAGATGATGCAGGCAGCACCTGCGATAGGTCTGAGAGAGACGTACACAAGACATTTCTACTGACTGACGACATTCTAAGAACACATAGTTGTTTTCAAAGTTTGTTTTTCAAAGTGTAAGGAAAATAGACACAACGCACTGGATTGAGAATGCTGATGTTAAAAATTTATAACATTTTCAAAACAATGTGTTTCAGAAGAAATCAAATATGCATGAGACACAAAGGCGTTCAAAATGTTACATGCTAATATTTGGTCTTGTTTCAGAGTCGGTATGCTCAGGTGAAAACTTTGAGACCAAGAACACTAGTGCTGTTAAACATGCGGTTAACATGGTAAATGGTAAATGGACTGCATTTATATAGCGCTTTCACAGACCCACTGGGCCACCAAAGCGCTTTACAGGCATTGTTCAATTGTTCAACATTGTTCAATATAAACAAGAATCCACTCTAATGTGACAGAGCTGGTTTCACATATAGATGTTAGTTAGATATAATAGTTAGATAATTTATCTAACAGTTGAAATTTATGATATGTTAAAACATTTTGGTATTCTGATAATGAGGCCAAAAACTGGTTACCACGTGTTTTCATAAAAAGAAAATCAAATTATTAAGACACTGTCAGTTTTCTGGATCAGACCTAAACGGTGTCAAAGTATTGGTATGGAAAGAATAAAAAATTAATTATCACACCTTTCACTTAAAAATACCACTTATCATCTGTAATTCATTAACTATTGTTTAGCGACATACACAAAATAACTGTGTATCTATGACTGTGCTGTGAAATGCACATCTTATAGACGTTTTTTAGGTAACAGAAAAACAGCAATACCCATCTTTCATGTCGATGTTTCGTAGACATAGCAGAAAGATGTTCTAAAAGAAATGTAGAAGTCGTGTAGAAGGACTGCCATTTAATTATCTTTATGCTATATTTGTGTTTTTTCATAAATTCCTATATGAACATGTTTGTCCATTCTCGGAGACTATAGTTTTGCACAATGTATAAAAATAAACAAGATGTAAACATCGTAATCGACTAGTATATAAAATATTGATTACAAACATTCAAAACTGATCACAACTGGTTTTTCTATATTCATTTTAATTGTCTCATGTATTTACTTTTTAGCAAGTTGACCTCTATAGAGTCTACTTTGTGCAAACATAATCTTTGAATTTTATCCATATCCTTTACAAGGACAGGATAACGTTAACCCTCAAATGTGTTTGCTTTACAATAATATGGTGCAGGTACGTCATGTCAAACTGACAGAATTACACATTGTAAATGTTTACTACAACTTAAGGGATGATCAGGGGGGTGTTTTGTTTATGTCAACTTAAACTATTTGTATTGTTGTTGTTTTTAAATTAATTTGCTTTTTTGCATAAAGAACTGCTTCTTCAGCTCTTGGATGTTAAACACCACCGGGGTGAGATCATTGGAATTGTAGGTTTGTCAAAAGAAAAACATCTGTATTTTAAAACAGTGCCTTTTCTTAAAAACATTGTGTCAGACGTATTTGGTAGCATTATTCTCGTTCCATTGTGTATTACCTTCATATAGCCCCGATATTTGTAGAAATAAGAAAAGTGTATTTATAAAACAAAAAAGATTTCTTAGAACAATTTGTGTCTGGCACAACAGGTATGAAGATACGTTTGGTTTTAACTTAACTCAAGCTTTAATTTAACTCAAGTGATTCTGTGGTAATAGTTTAAGTGTAAAACAGCATGCACTTACTTTTCGTGTTAATACTTTGTGTGATTCAGCATCATAGATAGAGGGATAGTCATAGATAGTCAAACATTCTCAAACAGAAAGACTATCACTTAAATTCTTAATTGTCATTTATTCCTATAACCACTGAATGTTGACGGCTCTCAAAGAAAAGTCTTCACCTAAAACACGTACAATCCGAGAAACAAAATGTGGAACAGTGTCATCTTCCATCTGACCAAGATGACTAAAAACTGATGAAACCATAATTTGCAAACTTTTGTGTATTTAATATAATCTGTGCTTTTCAGCCCTCTTTTCTTAGTGATTTGATCTTTTGAATCTTACACAGGTGTTTTGGACACGTGTGATTCCTGTATAAAGGCTATGTTTTAAAGCTAGTCCATAGGCTTTACAAGAGTGTGGTACTTTGCATCACTGCGGTGACAAAATATGTTGCAATGTAAAATACACCCAAAGATTTAAGCACAGCTATTTACACACATACTGAGTAATATCTAACATATTGTAGATTGCAAACATCCCATTATCTGTTTATTTGGGGTTAGAGAACATTCTTAGCTCATATGTTTCTTTAATTTGTGTAGGATGTTGAAGTGTTAGTTAAAAAATAAAAAGTATTAGTTAATAACAAACAAACAAACAAAGACTTTAAAGCAAATGGAACCATAAACATAATATATAAAATATGGTATAATTACATGTCGAAGCATACTCACAGCTTGAAATGACTTCCGTAAAGTTTATTTTAGTAAAGCCCTGCCTGGGTCATCCCAACACAAAGTTTTACGTTTGTGGGTTGAGATCTCACAAAGATTACAACAATATGAGCTTTTCTCGAACATAGCATGTTTGTACTATGCCTGAAACTTACTAATCAACATGCATTCCCTATATGTGGTTGTTAAACGCCTCAGGTAATTCATATTAAATGTAAGTTGGTCAGAAAAAAAAACATTTAAGATGTTAAATACATTTAAAATGTCTGTAAATACAACGTGTTTGTCACAAACACGCCTAAAGCGCTTTTACTCGTGTGAGGAAAGCCCTAACAACAGTAGGCCTACTAATCAATTAATCACAGAGATAATGCATGTCATCAGACTGTTTTAAAGAAATTAAAGCATAAATAAAGGTAAATCGTTATTTAAAGAAAATAAAAAGGTAAATCTTTATTTAAAGAAAATAGATGCTTTTGCAACAACACACAAATGTATTAATGTTCAAAATCTTATAAATGTTCAAAAACTTATATTCCATACTTTGAAGCATCATGGTTTTAGGTCTGTAAACATACAGAATTAAAAAAGAAAAAAACTTTCTCTAACATTTTCTGATAACGTAGTAAAATGTAGGAATACTAACCTTTGTATTTTAACTTTTTACAGCTTTAAAAAAAAAAAAGTTTTAAATGTGAAATTTTCAAATATATGTGAAAAACTAAACTTTCTTTGATTAAAAACACCTCCCTGATCTTACAGCCACCCAATACATTGTAGGGGTGTGTTTGTGTGTGCGAGAACTTCTCCTGCGACATAATGTTATTTGTTATAAAACAGTAAAAAAAAAAAAAAAACTTTGGAAATGGACTCTTCCAAACACCCCCACCTCTGCTCGTGATTTGGACTGTTCAAAAACTTTCCGGGAAGTTTGAAAACAATTTAATGGAGAGAGAATGCGCAGATGCGCTTGTTCAATGTAAATATTGTAAATTATAGTTAAACTCAAGTGTTGTCAACTAAGGATTATGTGTGTGCGTGCAGCTAATTGTAAACACATTTGCATATTTTATTTTATAATACGTTCATCAGAGAGAATTTAGATCGCGATCGATGCATTCCGTCTAAATGTTTACATTGTAATGTTTGCACTTTATAAAATTACTCAAATGTCGCATGAACCTCCCGTGTTATTGATCTGTATGTCATGGTATGCATGTCGTGTAGACTTCGTCTGTGTCTCAGGGAACATGTACGGACATGTTTCTCCGTTTCACTGAAGGACCATGTTGTTCAATTTTAACTTTTCTGCTTCGGTGTAATTAAATGGGTACAGGACGTCCTGTTAAAACAATATAGGAAGGATGCAAATGATATACAAAGGAAGTATATTTATTATTTATTACATTAAATACGTTTATTTAATACGTGGGTATTTATTAACGTGGTCCGCGAGCAGTCTGTATATTCCCATTTGTTAATCCGTCTCCTCCGTCTTTTCAAGCCAATCCATAACGTGGTAAAAAATTAAATCCAATATCTCGCTCTGTGAAAACCAAATCGAGAGTGCTCTGTTGTATATTCCATGTAAATCTTCTATCGTTAGGCTATATATCCACACTGCTCAATCAAATGAAAAATATATTCCACACGTCCTGCTGGTTCATGGAGAAATTTTGTTAAGCACGGTCCTTGTAATTTTCACGAAGCTCAAGTTAAATCCATCATAACTTCACCAAGGCATATATCGGGAAGCCTTGGGGTCTGCAGTAGCGTAAATTCCAAGAGATTGCACGTTGAGTTTGTGGCTTTTTAAACAGCCCGCATATCCTGTCACATATGGGTGGGGTTTGTGTGTGTGTGGGGCTGGTAATGCGTTGAATTCTCCCACGCTCCAAGTGTGCACATGCGCGCGTGCACGGATCGTGGGAGCTTTGTATTCTATTTTCCCACGAGCACGTCATCTGACCACGTGTTGTGGGTGGGTCTAGGGGTGGAGCCATCATGGGTCCGCAAGCTGTGTTCAGGACAGTCATTTCTGTCAGACAGCTGAGCTGAACGGTCACTTTTTCACGATGACCCTGAGCGTGGGAATCTGTTGTTATTTTTTCTCACGCGTCAACACCTGGCGTGGGTGTGTCATGGGAGGAGTCTGTGTCTGGCTCTGAACACAATTCCAGTCTCTCTTTTTCCGGTCAGGCCTCTGGAGTGTTCGGACGTGTTTCGCGGAGCTCCTCACGAGGACTTTTGGAATAAAACCTCTAAGTTTTGGAGGTGCTGGTTCTTTTTCAGCAATCGGATTTGTAAAAACGTAAGGCTATTTTTTGATACTATGATTTTTAACATGATGTAGTTTTAATATTGTGATTTTTAACATAACGTTTTGATATGCTTTAATACATTTGTTTGATGTTTCCATTTTAGAAAATGCATTTTAACATTTTACAAAATCTGTAAAAACGCTAAAGATGTGTGTATTTTAACTTTATACAACATTTTAATACTTTTAAACAATGTGTAATTGTGAAAAGTACTACTTTTCTTCAAATATGTTAGAAAATAGAACTATTTGCCTGATGTAATTTTAATACAAGGTTTTAGATGTTTTAAGAAAACATAACTATTTACTTGATATAATTTTAACACAAGCTGTTTTAGATGTTTTAATGTTAAAACATTCTGATAACTTTAAGAAAACACAATTTAAAACATTTATTTATTTAATTATTGAATTATATTTTTAAATTTATTAATCATTTATTTTTTTATGTCTAAATGTTTTTAACATTTTACAAGTGTATGGACACCGGTAAAAACACACTTTTATCTTTTTGTAATAAAAAAAAAAAAACTTTTAACTCTCTTAACATTTTACAAAATAATGTGTGATGGTAAATACTTGTACTGCATCTTAATGATATAAATTGTTTTAATAGTTTTAAGCACTATGTGTTATGTGAAAAGTACAACTTTTCTTCAAATATATGTTAGAAAATAGAACTATTTGCTTGATATCATTTTAATACATGTTGTTTTAGATGCTTTCATACTAAAACATTTTGATAACTTTAAGAAAACACCTTTTAAAACAGTTGGTTTATATAAAATGGAATATTTTACAAAATAATGTGTGTAGGTAAATACCTGTACTGGTCTTAATGGCTTTAAACACTAGGTAATTGTGAAAAAATACTTCTTCAAATATAGTAATTAGATCTATTTGCATGACATAATTTTAATACACGTTGTTTTAGATGCTTTCATACTAAAACATTAAGATAACTTTAAGAAAACATCTTTTAAAACAGTTGGTTTATGTAAAATGGAACATTTTACAAAATAATGTGTGAAGATAAATACCCGTACTGGTCTTAATGATATAAATGTCTTAATGGTTTTAACCACTGTGTTATGTGAAAAGTACAACTTTTTTAAATGTATGATGGAAAATAGAACTATTTGCTTGATGTAATTTGAGAAAATCCTATTTAACAATTTTTACAAATGTGTGAAAGTAAAAAAGATTTCAAATGTAAACGTGAAAAACCCTTTCTTTAATAAAAAACACTAAACCTATCTCTGTTTTCTGTCATTCTTCTTAAAAAGATTCAAATGTATTGTTTTGAACAAGATAGATGTCCGTAACAGCTGTACAGCACGTGCCCCGTCCGGAACGGGTCGGATGGGAGGGGTTCCGTACCTCTCCGGAAGTGGGGGTGGGAAGGGGCGGAGCTAGCGTGGGAGAATTCCCACGTCTCATGATCTCTCCGGAAGTGGGGGTGGGAAGGGGCGGGGCTAGCGTGGGAATTTTCCCACGCTCCAGATGGTCAGACTGGAAGTGGGTGGGAGGGGTAAAAAGGGGCGGGGCTTAGCGCGGGAACCAATCATAGGGGGGCAATAAAACTGTCAGTTTGATGGATGCCGCCCCATATAGTCTCTCTATGGACTCTCGAAATGAACATTGTAGCCCTCCATCAAAAAATCTAAGGCAGCGATAATTTGATATTGTTGTTGCTCTTACTGGCTGGTATTAATCCAAATCCTGGTCCAGTGGGAATTGTTTCAACACCTTTGGATTTTTCAAATAGATCAGGGCTTGGTATTGTACATTTAAATGTTCGTAGCCTGTTGCCAAAATTAGATCAAGTACAAATATGGGGCAAGACGACCAAAGCTGATATTTTGGTTATCTCTGAGACATGGCTTAAAAAATCAATCTCAGACCACGACATTGCATTAGAAGGGTATACTGTGTTTAGAGCTGATCGTAAAAGTGAGGGGGGTGGGGTTGCAATGTATATCAAATCAAATTTTCATGCAACTGTTCTTAAATCTGTCTCTCTCCCTAAACAGTTTGAGTTTTTGGCTATTGATCTGGAATATGGAAAAGATTGTCATTTATGTATAGTTGGTTGCTATAGACCACCTGCAGCTATCAGTGATGCTCTTACCTCACTGTCAGCTGCTTTAATTGACCTGCTTCCTAAAGATCTTGTATTATTGGGTGATTTGAATTGGGAATTGGTTGACATCAAACTCAGATCAGTTCAGAGCATATTGTGATTCTGTGAACCTTACTCAGCTTATTGAATCACCTACACGACCTAATCATAAGAACCCGAGTAAGTCCACTCTAATAGATATTATTTTAACAAATAAACCCCATAAACACACTTATACAGGGGTTTTTCCTGATGATGTTAGTGATCATTGCACTGTAGTTGCCATAAGGAATTGTAAAATTCCCAAAGTAAAACTAGAATTATCACAAAAAGAGTTTTAAATCGTTTGATACTCAAGGGTTTCTGCATGAGTTGTTTACATCTGACTGGGATAGATTGTTTTTAATACCTGATGTGACCACTGCATGGCAATATTTTCACACTTTATTTTTGAAGATTTTTGAAGTGTGAATTTTCTCCATCACCTATTTACACTCTGCTGGGTAATTCTTTGGAGCAGGTTCCCCTCCGAGGGAACTCCGCTGCGTCGAGAATCGACACTATGGGGAATGCCTTCGGCATGACGCGTCTGAAGTCAATAATTCAATCTTGATTGGCGTAGCGCAATCGCGTCACTCGTGACGTCGCATGTGACGGTGATCCGGAAGCTATAAAAGGTCACAGGAAACAGTGAATGTCAGCTTCTGGTCTTCAGCAAGCTTTCTGTGTCAACCTGTTTGTCTTATTTGGTGTTGTCTGTCACTCTGATATATATAGGCTATATATATTATAGCGAACAATAAGGAGAAACTATTCAGAATGTGCGTCCCCTTGCCTGATATTTAAGCGAGGGTGACGCACACTCTGTGAAGTTTGTCTGGGAGCGGAGCATGCACTGACAGCGCTCGAGGGCGCTGTTGTGTGCAAAGTGTTATTCAGTTACCTATAAAAAAAAAAAAAAAAAAGCTCCGCTCCCATTTGAGCCTGTTCGATCAAATAGATCAGGCTCGCGTTTCCAGTGCATCAGGTCTCGCGTCTGTCGAGTCAGCGCGCCGCCTGTATGCATGGGATTCGCACGTGGGGCTGGCATATAATACTGAGACGGTTGCGACCCTTTCTCAGTGTTTATGTACCAGCTTCACTGGTCTCGCGCACGGCTCGGAAGCCCGCACTGCGGCTTCTTCCGACCGTGTTAAAGACCCGGTATTTGATTTATCTGGCTCTGAGTTAGATATTCTCTACACAGAATCATGTGGATATGGGGATTCGCCACCCCATATTCCCGTTATTGAGGAGTTTCTGGAGGTTGTAAACCAGAAAAAATCAAATGTTTTATGGCCAGTTAATAAGCAGGAAGCGACCAAAAAAAAACAAAAAAAAGAATGAATGAGCGCTTCCTGCAGACCTAGTCACAATCTTCATGTCAGAGCCTTCCCTTTTTCTCTGATCTCCTTACTGAGGTATTGAGATCGTGGGAAGAATCAGGTTCATCTCATTTATGTTCCCCCTTGTATACATTTACATCTAATGAGAATGGTTATGAGGTGATGCCTCGAGTAGAGGAATATTTTGCGAGATATTTCTCCCCGACATTGCATCACCCCTGATAGCTCAGACATTTCCCTCAAATTGTGTTCGAATTTGTTAGGGAAAGCATGGCGATGGGTCTAGGATTATGGCTGCAATTAATTCTATGAAATTTAAATGGTGAAATATCTGTCTTTAAAAAGTGAGATATTTTAATTGTCTACCATCCAGATAATTTTTCACTTATTCAAGTGTTAAATATGGCTCCATTTAATTTTGAGGAAAATGAGCAACAAACGTCGAAAGTCGATTTTCCCTGCCGGTCCTCCGCTTCAGGGTATCGAAAATCGAGACGAAAATAGCAGGGCTCTGTGCCGCCCTCAGGAAATCGATGTTTCCAGCGTCAAGTACGCTTCGGGACACATCGGTTTTCAGCGAATGCACGCTTCAATGTCCGCCACAAGGCTTGCGGCCAGGCGGTATTCGCGTCCGCTCATCGGAAACGGTTCTCGATTATTCCCTGCCGGTCTTCCGCTTCAGGGTGTCGAGAACAAATCCGAAAGAGCCTCCCCTCCGGGGAGCCCTCAGGAAATCGATGGCGGCTTTCCGCTGCCAAGTGCACTTCGGGACGCATCGTTTTCCAGCGAACATATGCTGCACTGTCCGCCCCACAGGCTTGCGGCCAGGCAGTGTTCGCGTCCGCTCATCGGAAACTGTTTTCGATTATTCCCTGCCGGTCTTCCGCTTCAGGGTGTCGAGAACGAAACCGAAAGAGCCTTCCATCTGGAGAGCCCTATGCAGCACTAGTCGTCTCAGAGAGACATTTATGGCTAAATCCCTTGGGGATCGGGGAAAAGGACACCCCGCGGAGCCTTCAGGGAATCGATGTTGCTTCCCGCCGCCAAGTGCGCCTCGGGACGCATCGACTTCCAGCGAATGTATTAAACACAGTGTTCCTGTAACATCTAACTCATTCGCTACCTCTCATGAGGCCTGTAGAGAAAATTATTCGGTTAGTTCCTGCCAGAAAAGTGCTTCAGGTCACCGAAAATATTACGACTCCTGGGGTCAGTCCTGAGAGACTGATCCCCCTAGTAGATTATTTAGATGCCTGGAAGGGCCTTCAAAATATATCTCAGTGGGTCCTGAATACAGTTGAGAAAGGATATAGAATCCAGTTCCAGTATAGACCACCTAGATTCAGTGGTGTTATTCATACACTGGTATCTCCTGATCAGGAACAGGTGATGGAACAAGTCCCCCACCAGAAGGAGTCCGGGTTCTACAGCCGTTACTTCATAGTTCTTAAAAAGGACAGTGGGCTGCGTCTCATTATAGATCTAAGGATAGTGAACAATCTTTGAGGAGATTTTAATTCAAAATGCTAACTATACCTTGATCGTTCAACAAATCAGATCCGAGGGCTGGTTTGTGACGATAGATCTTAGGATGCTTATTTTCATATTCCATCATCCCACATCATAGGAGGTTCCTTAGATTCGCTTTTGGGGGTAAAGCTTATCATTGCAGGGTTCTTCCTTTTGGCCTAGCCTTATCTCCTCGCACCTTTACTAAATGTATGGATGCTTCCCTTGCTCCATTTGGGACTTCAGGGGATTCGTATCCTAAATTATATAGATGACTAGCTCATTAAACTGGCTGTCAGAAGAACTGACGATTCAACATCGAGATGTTGTTTTGCGTCATCTGAGGTGCTTGGTGTTGAGACTAAAATGTAAAGAAAAGTTCCTTAACTCCTCTTCAGAGAACTACGTTCCTGGGAGTAGAGTGGGACATCACTGTCAAACACACCCAAGGGGTTTTTAGGCCTCATGGTGGCAGCTTCCATCGTAATTCCTTTTGGTCTGCTCCATATGAGGACCTTGCAGTGGTGGCTCCGGACCAGAGGGTTTTCCCCGAGGGGGAACCCTTTTCGCACGATCAAAGTAACGCGCAGATGCCTTCGTTCTTTGGTCATGTGGAAGAAACCATGGTTCCTGTTTCAAGGCCGGTTCTGGGAGCACCGTGTCAGAGAAAGTCTTTGACCACGGATGCATCCTTCACAGGCTGGTGTACGGTTATGGAGGGCCGTTACACCCGAGGTGCTTGGAGGGGCCATCATCTCTCATGGCATATTAATCGCTTGGAGATGTTGGCCGTATTCTTGCCCTGAGGCACTTCCTGGCAGACCTCAGAGGTCATCATGTTCTTGTTAGGACATACAATATGTCGGTGGTCTCTTATATCAACCGCCATGGAGGTCTGAAATCGCGCCGTCTTTCTAGACTGGCACATCAGATCCTTCTGTGGTCCCAGGATAAATGTATCTCTGTCAGATCCATTCATATTCCTGGGGTTGATAATGTGGGAGCAGATATCCTGTCGAGGCAGGGGCTGAGGCCCGGGGAAGGGCGACTCCACCCTGAAGTAGTTGAGCTCATATGGAGAGAGTTTGGCCAGGCGGAGGTTGACCTGTTCGCCTCTCATGAGAACACTCACTGCCCGCCCTGGTTCTCTCACATCCAGCTCCTTTGGGCCTGGATGCCATGGTACAGATGTGGCCTAGGTCACGTCTGTACGCTTTCCCCTGATCGTTCTGCTCCCTGGGGTTCTAGAAATGGTCAGGAGGTACGGTGTGAGCCTACTCCTTGTAGCTCCGTACTGGCTGGCCCGAATTTGTTTTTCGGACCTTTTTAGTCTCTTGGCTAGTCCTCCCTGGCAAGTCCCTATTAGGAGAGATTTTCTTTCACAGGCCGTTGGTACAATATGTCTTCTACGGCCGGAGTTATGGAGACTATGGGTCTGGCCCCTGAGGGGGTCTAACCGGTAAATAGGTGCCCTTTCCACCGAGGTGGTTAGGTCATCCATTCTAGAACCCCACTCTACTAGGAACTAGATATTGGTTAGTGACAGCATTGAACCCAGTTAATTACTGCCCGCTGGCTTCAGTACTGGTGTTCCATTCTGTTCTCTAACGGGATCGCCCGTTCACGTTTAGGGCCTCTGTGGCGGCCTCAGAGCCCTCCGCAAGCCTCTAAGGGTGAGCATGTACGGACATTCCCAATAAAACTCCATGTTCCTGTAGATTGGAGGATGAATCCTGTCATCCAGCCTATTGGCATCAGGCTGACGGGTTATCCCTGGCACCCGCCATGTCCTGTGGATGCGATATATGAGAATATATAAGAATCTGTTGAGTGTTGCCCCCCCTTACTTAATGGTGTGGGAGCCACTCTACCTTATTTCTGCCCTGGCACTGAGGTGCCTGTAGGCAGTATCATGATTCTTCGGAAATTCATCATATAAGAATCTATTTGAGTCTGCTTCCTGCTCCCTGGAAGAGTGGTGGTGCTGCCCCCTCTTACGTGATGACGTGGGAGCCACTCTACTTTATTTCTGCCTTGACACTGAGGTGCCTTTAGGTAATATCATGATTCTTCAGGTAATCCATCCTCCATCGCATGTGTCGGATGGTCAAGGTCATAGCCTTGAGGGCCCTATGTTAGGCCTCAGGCTGTAAGGAGTCAAATCTATCTAGATATGTATCAAGGGCTAGGAGCTATTCCCCTTTTATCAATTAGACAGTTGGTTATCTGCGGAAACCTCTCATAAACGATGTACGTGGTGCGCTTTGGCCTTCACCTCTCATCTAATATTCCTTTACTGTCTGGGGTTCCCATCCATGGGGTCCGTTGAGCCACCGGCTCCAGACCTACCCTTCTTACATCAAACCTTATGACAATCTAGGTTGGATCTGCCTTCTCATTTCTATCGTCCGTGAGTGTGCCAGATGCTTCACACCAGGGCGTATCCTCTCAGTGTGGCGCAGTGGGCATTTCGTTCCCCATAGTGTCGATTCTCGACGCAGCGGAGTTCCCTCGGAGGGGAACGTCTCGGGTTACGTCTGTAACCCTCGTTCCCTGAGAAGGAGCTGCGTCCCTCGGCCACACTTTTCGCGCCCCTGAGAACGACTTGCTTTGACCTATTAGAAGCTGACATTCACTGTTTCCTGTGACCTTTTATAGCTTCCGGATCACCGTCACATGCGACGTCACGAGTGACGCGATTGCGCTACGCCAATCAAGATTGAATTATTGACTTCAGACGCGTCATGCCGAAGGCATTCCCCATAGTGTCGATTCTCGACGCAGCGTTCGTTCCCTTCTCAGGGAAAGAGGGTTACAGACGTAACCCGAGACGTTTCCTCCTATAGATATCTGGGTTTTGTGTTGGAGGGGGACTTGTTATTCAAGTTACATGTTAAACAGTTGCTTTCTAAGTTAAGGTTACAGCTGGGGTTTTATTTTCGGATCAGTGCTTGTTTTTCACAGTCAGCTAAGAGAAAGTTGGTGGAAGCTACCTTCTTACCTGTTTTAGATTATGGAGATGTTTTTTCATAGGAATACTACTAAGGTTCTGCTGCAATCATTAGACTCTGTTTATCACTCTGCTTTAAGATTTATAACATGTACAAATTATTATACTCATCATTGTGCACTTTACGAAATGGTTGGTTGGCCCTCACTTCACTTCAAGGTTTTTTGAAGCACTACAAGCATTGGCTTATATTTGTGTACAAGGCCATAATTGGTCAGCTTCCTCTGTATATGATTAGTCTATTAACCCTTGTGTTATGTTCCGGGTCAATTTGACCCATTTCGATTTTCTAGTTGTTGGAAATACTGGTTAACATTTGGTTTTTTTTCTTGATATTTTGTGACTTTTTCTCATTTATCATGAACATGCATGCAAAGTTTAAACATGCTGATGTGTTTTGACATATACAAACAAAATTACTGTTACGTTCGTGATGTTCGGCGGGTCAATTTCACCCACACATTTTAAAGCTCTAAAGCAACTGTACCGACCCAAAATAATAACATTTCTTGGTTATATTTTGTTATTCTGTTTTTTTACAACCTTACGAAGCTAAAAAAATTGCTTTTCCACACTTATTTCAATACAGAAAAATATTTTGTCAGCCACAGATGGAAAAAATTAGCTATCATTTATTTTTTCAAGCTACCTGAAATAATATTAAACCTTTGTTTTTTTTTCTTGATATTTTGTGACTTTTTTTCATCTGACATCATGAACATACATGCAAAGTTTGAGCATGCTGATGTGTTTTGACATGTACAAACAAAATTAATATTTCGTTTGTGATGTTCGCGGGTCAATTTGACCCTCATAGGCAGCCATTCAAAAGCAACTGTACAGACACAAAATAAAAACAATTATTTTATGTATGTCAGAGCACTTCTACTCCAGTTCTAACGTGCAAGTGTATCTAAAAGTGCTCTAACCCTAACCAAACACACTTGAAAAAGCTAAAGTCACAGTGATCAGAATTATTAGCAAATTACAGATGAAAATCTTTGTCACACACAGATAAACTCTCATTTCTATATTCAAGATATCTGAAATACCTAGCTTTTAACCAAAACTTTTATGTAGGACTTTCAAAGGCAGCTTCACAGAGCCAAAACATTTATAAAAAAAAACATTTATTATATGTATGTTTTTGTTATGTTTGGTTTCTCACTCCCCTGTGAGTGAATAATTAGCTTTCCCACAGTTTTACTTAGTGTGGCACGAGACTTCGACATAGAAAGCAGTAAAAATAGCTCCCAAAGATTAACAGTAAAATAAGTAATTTCACAGGTTTTTGATTGTGATACTGATACAGATGAAGATGTTTCAGAGTTAGAAGATGTTTCAGAGTTAGAGGATGCTTCAGAGTTTGAGGAAAAAGTTGTTGAAGATACAGAAAATGAATGAAACTAGGGAAACTATAGGGAACTAGGTCTTAGGCAACTAGGGAAAGTTAACTTAGGAAAATGAAAAAAAAAATGTGAAAACATTTTTAAACGTAAAATATATGCAAATAAGTCAGTATACTGTTTATTTTTCAAATTTTGTCAAAATAAAACTGTTTTAAAAAATGGTTAAAAAAACATTTTCATAAATCATATTTTCAGATATAATTGTTTTGTAATGTTTGACAAATGTTGATATTAAAAGTTTACAGTTTATATCTAAATCTTTGTTGTTTTTCATAGTGTAATTTTTGAGGAATTGTATTAAATCCAATTAGGGTCAATTTGACCCGCTCCAGACAGGGTGTGCACAGAAATCGAACAGTGCACAAGGGTTAACCTTCAAAAGTCAAGGGTATAATCTGCGTTCAAGTAAATATATTCTTTTAAATGTTCCCTTAATGAAGACAGAGTTTGGAAAAAATGCTTTTATTTATAGTGCACCAACTGCTTGGAATGAGTTTCAAAGATCACTGAAACTTACTGTATTTATCTCTATCAAAGAGTTTAAGCTATATCTTAATCAAACATTCAAAAACATCTGTACTTGTTCTTAACTTTGCTTTGTGTGTGTAGGTGTGTGTGTGTGTGTGTGTGTGTGTGTGTGTGTGTGTGTGTGTGTGTGTGTGTTTGTTAGAGTGTGAGTGTGTCAGTGTATGTGTGTGTTGTGATTATTGTTTATGTATTTAATTATACTTTGTTGTTTTTATCATGTTTAATGTGTGCTGCTACCTTGGCCAGGGCTCACTTGTAAATGAGATACTGATCTCAATGTGATTTTCTACCCTGGTTAAATAAAGGTCAAAAAAAAAAAAAATGCATAAATAAAAATGCCGGGTCACATTATCCGTGTATTTTCCCGGAATCTCTGTGTGAAAGGGGCTTAGGTCTCCATCTAACAGCAATGTGTTCGCTCTCAATTGTTTACAAATATGTCAAATGTTTGTCGTTGTTATTATTTGGAGTTGTGATAAAGAATAGAGAAATACTTTGGTGTACTAACTGCAGTGCTTTATTAATATGTTTCTGTGTTGGGCTAACGTAAACAATGACTTGAATGGGTGTTTAACACCAAGCTGTGTGCTATGGGCGCTAACATAAACATAAATCAACTTATTCCCTCTCTGAGTTTTTATTTTTTACAACAAAGCGGGACACCATCATTATTATAACACAATGTAAGTGATGCAAGCACTGTATGCTGTACTCCATGTTAACCAGTAGAAGTATTTTGTCTGTAAACACCGCTGACCAATCACCGCAGATAGCGGTGGAAAATGAGGAAAATGAATCGTTGAACGAAATCATTTGGGAGTCGTTGAGCAAATCAGGTAAAAATAAATGCATATTATAAGACAATGAAAGTGTTTTTTGTCCTTGCATGCATGTAAAACTGTTTTTGGGAACTCCCACAACAAAAATAGGAACATTTCAAATGCCATGATAGGGGCCCTTTAAGTCTGACTTGAGTCAAGTCATGTGACTCGAGTCCCCCACCTCAGGTATCTAGAAATATGGTTTGAGTAATCAGATTGTATAAAGTCTTGTGAACTGACTTCTTGTGACTGTTTTTGTTCTAACCCTCTTGGGCTGGATTTTGCTGTGTTTTGCCTTTTGCAAATAAACCTTTACTATTCACCTGCAATTGGGTACTCTCTATGTTACTGTTTCTGACAGTACACTATGTACTTTTTTGGTTCAAAATGTGAGTGAGTACTATATAAAGCCATCTTCCAAACCTTGTTTTTGTCTTATTCTTGTCATGTTCATAAACAGAGCTCCGGTTACAATGTTCTTCTGTTTGTTTATTAATAGTGTACTTTAAATATCAGGTCTAAATGTGGCCAATAAAACCAAGACCATTACTGTCCTGCTTTTGTTGTACAAATAAGGAAACCATTGTAAAGTGTTAGCCATTTGAAACCTAATTAATATCTTGAAGACTAAAACATGATCACAGTTCACAGTTTAGACATTTCTACATTGAGAAATAAAACTAGTTTATGTTAATTATTTATATTGTGTGACTCTTCCCATGATTACTTTTTTAGTGTTTCTCTCTGGATGTAAAAGGATGATGTAGCACTTTGGGGCAAAAATGGCCACCAGTAATCCAAAACTGGAAGCTAAAATAGCAAATATTTCCACAGCCACTGCATATTTCCCCGGTGAGCTCACATATGCTGGAATAAATGCAATCCACACAGCACAGAAGATCAACATACTGAAGGTAATGAATTTCGCTTCATTAAAATTATCTGGAAGGTTTCTTGCCAGGAAGGCTAAGAGGAAACTTACTGCTGCCAGGAGGCCAATGTATCCCAGCAGCATTGAAAAAACAGCCACTGAGCCAATAGCACATTCATAGACTATTTTAGAGTTGATATACTGGCTGTTTTTATAGGGTGTTGGGGATGAAGTGGTTAACCATACTATGCATATCAGAACCTGAAGGGCAGTTAGGGACATGACAGTGCCTCTTTGTTGAGCTACTCCAAACCATTTCATCGCACTTTTACCCTCTGGTCGAGATGACTTGAACACTGCTATTACTACCATAGTCTTGACCAGGATGCTGGAGACGCACAGGACAAAGCTTATGCCAAACACAGCATGTCTTAACTGACATGTCCACAACTGTGGCTGACCAATGAACAGTAGCACACAAAGAAAACACAGTTTGAGTGACAACAGCAGCAGGAAGCTGAGCTCTGAATTGTTGGCACGTACTACAGGAGTGTTACGGTGCTGTGCAAAGATGACCATCACAAGAGCAGAGAAGCAGGTGCCAAGCAGAGATGCAGTGGTCAGAGAGATACCCAGAGGTTCCTCATAGGACAGATACTCTACTTCTTTGGGGACACACTGATCTTTATTTAGACTGGACCAGAACTCATCTGGACATGTTGTGCACTCAATAGCATCTGTGTGTAAAACAAAATTTTGAAATAAGTTTTTAGAATAGGATAGATTTTTTTTTCAAAGAATATGACTTATTTACCTTTTGTATTTGAAATCTCTCCATCTCCACATGGCAGGCAGTCAAAACAGCAGACAGGAAGGCCCTTCTTCCTTGCTCGTCTGGTGCCAAGGGGGCAACTCTCACTGCACACAGACCGTGGGGGCTAAGGGGCACAAGATCTGTTATCACTCTTTTTAGTGATGTGTGTGTGTGTGTGTGTGTGTGTGTGTGTCTGTGTGAAGTATAGTAATACTATTTTTTTTAATTAATATGATATATTAATTACTTTTTTGTTCTCAAAGTTCCAGAATATTTCATCCTCATTTAGCGTGAGCACCTTCCCTGCTGTAGCCCCTTCATTCACTACACCAACTGTGCTGACCCTTATTGCACCATCTGAACTCGGCTGCCAGTTCATCACATCGTAGATGGCTAAAGCATCTCCATTCTTATCAAATGACACATGATCCCCAAAGCCTGTGGTGAAGTTCACTTTCTGTAGGTAATGGACTACCTGTACAGATTACAGACAGGTCAGGTGTTATATGTGTTTCTATATTGTGTATAAACGTAGAATTATTTCTGTCACTTCTGTGTTCATGTAGGATTTCTGCTATACCTGCCAGGGCTGTAGGTTTGCTATGTCGGCACATCTGTTTCCACTAAATGGTCCTCTGCCCTCCTTACACTGCATAAGGTCATGAAGTGCATGTGCCAGGGCATAAACTGCTTTATACACATTATAAGATGCCCTCAGCTCTGAAACATCAGTGTATGCTGTTTCTGTGCTGTTCAGATCTTCTTGCCCTGAACACCTCTTTTTTCCTCCCTCTATCTCTCTGCCTCCAGCGTCAAAACTGCACCCGAACATGTTTTCCCAGAAGATTCTTACCATATTGTTCCTTGGATTGTTGTCAGGGCGAAGGTAATAAAGAAATTTACGAAGTCCCTGGATCTCCCCACGCCTGATGGCGATGCCCAGTGTGCCCCCCAGGAAAGGCTTAAGATGCTGAGTGTGAAAAACAGGTGAAGTAGCCCAAGCTTCACTTGCAATCCACTGTCTGCCTGTCACGTTTTGTAATACCACCTCATCCATTAGTGGTAACAAATAGGCTTCAGTGGAGAACACCACCACCACTCTAGCTGTAGAGGCCTGAACCACTCCCACTATGCTCTGAATATCTCTACGGTTATTATCACGAGGCAGCATTTCAGAAAAGCCAACACAACCTCCAAATAGCTGCACATCTTTGTGGAAGGACTGAGCGGCATGGATGCCATAGTCATCATCACTGTAGAGAAGACCAACCCAGGTCCATTCAAAATACCTCAAGATCTGAACCATAGCCCGCACTTGGAAGGCATCACTGGGTATTGTTCTGAAGAAAGAGGGGTACTTTTTCCTGTCACTCAAACAGGAGCAGGTGGCAAAGTAGCTAACCTTATAAAAGAGACACAAATGGTCAGCAAATAAGTCTTTATATAATAATAAGTAGTACTGAATAAGTACCTCTGTGTAGTATGAGATATTTCACACTCAAGCAAACGAGAAAGAAACATTTGGAAGCATTATATGCAGACTATCATTTTTTTTTATCTATTACAATTCAAATGTAACAATAAATACAATTTTGCTTTTCACATTCACACTTACCATAGGCACTCTAAACAGCCCCAATACACTAGAGATTGCAATTGAGTGAGTAGACCCCGGATCCCCCACAATAGCAATCACTGGCGGTAGGCCAGCACAGTTTAGGTTGGAGAAGGAATCCTCTGTCCCACTAACCAGAGCTGTAGCAGCTCTGAATGCCACTCCCAACTTTACACAATTGTCATAAAGATGGTATCCAAGAGTGATGTTAGGAAGCAGGTTTGGACTCTTATTGATCTCATCTATCGCAAAGGCCATAGTCTGTGCCTGCTGGAAACTTGCCTTATCAAACCTATAAAAAGCAAGATAAATTATAATATTTCAATGTTTCTGAATTGATTGTATAAAACAGTTTCCAACATTCTCATATGGTAAATTATACACTCTTCATTTGATTTACATACTCAGATTTCTATGCAAAAATACAAATAAAGCAATTGATCAAATTAATTCTGATGAATAAAAAAAGTACATGCAATTTCTATGTTTTAGTTGTCTTCATTTTGTCTTTTACACAAGTAAGTATCTTTGTCCAGTTTGTATCCGACTCACTGCTCACAGTAAGGTGGTTCCGGTTCCATTCTGAAGCTCAGCTCTGGGAACACTGTGAGGAAGTGAACCTCAAACAGACCTCCAAGTATAAGATCTCCATCCTGGAACATCCCATTTAACTTGAAGTGTCCCTGGAGCTGACAGAGGCCTGACCTGAGGACGGAAGCTGCAGAGATACAGTTAAAAGACAGATACAGGCAGATTTGAAAAGTGATCCACATCTCTCTCTTTCTAGCTTACCCACATGGCTGTTATGTGTAATATATACTGTGTGGGGTGTTGCTTTAAAAAAACAGGTGGTGCCAATTAGACCTCCAATGAAATCAGGAAATAATTTTCTCTTTAAATTATAGTTTGATGCATGCAACTTAAATCTGCCACTTGTTTTAGTGTTTGCTTTCAATGCGTTAATGGTAAGCTTATTATACAACTTATTAAACTTATTGTTAATGGTACAATTAACCTCCCTTTAACTAAAAAAACAACAACAAAAACCTTTTAGCACTGGTGACTTGTATATTGCATATATTATACTGTAGATAGATGTGACCAATAGAGTAGGTTAGTCCGAATGTATGCCTACATTCCTAAATTGTCCACAAGAGGTGCTTACGTTTTTTTTTTCTGTTTCACATAAAAGCATCTGCAATACTGTTTTTTTTTTTTTTTGGAACTGAACAGGTTTTCCACAATGGTAATACATGTAAATATACAGAACACAGAATAGGCGGGTACACAACCTTATCAACTTTACTGTCTTTAGAGTGAACTCACTGGTAATTTGTCTATTTTTATAGCACTTTTTACACTACAGATTTATTCAAAATAGCTTTACAGTGATCAACAGTGATCTTGACTAATTATGGGAACTCCAACTGATATGGAGCAAAACAAATAAAACACTAAAAATCAGTAAAACAATTTTTTTATAATCAGTAATCAGTATTTTCCCAATAAACAATAACACATTTTATGGGAAATAAAAAGAAAAGGTATGCAAACTTGAATGAAAAAAAGGTTTAAGGAAAAGCTCACAATGTGTAACTGTCAGGTATTAGGTGATGGAAGGAGCGAGGACTCAATGCAGAGTTAAGCTGTGTCCCAATGTGAAGGCTGCATCCTCCGAAGGCCGTATCTGAAGGCCGATTGGCCACATTTGAAGGCCGATTGCGTCACAGCGCTGCGACGAAGGATGTCCCAATTCAAAGGCTGCATCTTCGCAAGCCGCATTTAAAGGCCGATTGCACCACCGTGGCGCGGTGAAGGCGGTCCCAATTCAATTATCTACCCTTCGAAGGCCATATTCGAAGGCCGGTTGGGTCATCGCGGCGCGACGAAGGCTACCCTGATTCAAAAGCGACGCCAAATACACTCTTCGTTTCCCTGTGAAAGGAAGGATACATAAATGGACACTTAGCGGCCTATCCTACCCCATAAGTCATTGCGCTCCGGTGACGACAGCGTTTTTATTTTTAAAAAACGACGGACGATTATTCTTGTTGCCTAGGAACTGTTACAGCTACCGATGACGAGCGGGATTAACATTTGAACTGCACTTTTTTATATTCAACTGGGTTTTATTCCCGTGGTACGGAGTCCGGGAAGTCACACCTGTGGTGAGAAAAAACTATCCATGGCGACGGTTTTGCAATCCGTCCCCTCAGTTTATAAACTGTATTCACGAATTCTTAAACTGTTCCCTTGGTTTAACAAATCATGCACACGGATGAAAAAAACTTACTCACGAGTTCCTATATCCGTGCTCTCAGATTTATAAACCTTGCCTTCTGTTCTTGCAATCTGTACCCACAAATTCATAAACTGTGCCCACGCTTTCGCAATCCGTTCCCAATCCGTAAATTTGCGTCCATTCGTTTTTCCTTTTTTAACCAGTTATTGAAAAACGAAAAATGAATGGTTGTTGTATTTTTAAAACGCAAAGTTGAACACTAAAATTTGAATTTGAACTGTAGGCTACACCCCAAATGCTGCGCAAAAAAAAAAAAAAAAATCATTTGATTTTTGTTTATGACTTTTTGCCCCTTTATTAACCCTCTGGAGTCGAGAAACGCGCCGGCGCGTTTTGCGCGATTTTTTTCACATAGCAGCAAAATAGACTTAAAATACTCAGTCACCTTTGGTCATACACACTTAAGAAATATGAAAAAATAAACTATTAAATGTCTACTTTTTTATGGGTCCACTTACAATCGAAATAAAATATTGTGCTTTTGTAAAATAAAGAAAATAAACAGGGTGTGCCTTCTGCCTCTCCGTCTCCCTTACGAAAATTAACCATGGTTTTACTACAGTAAAACTGTAGTTAACTATGACCGTAGTAACCGTGGTATTTTGGTGCGAACCATGGTTTTTAAAAACCATGGTTTTGATACTATGGTTTTACTACAGTTATATTGTAGTAATACTATAGTAAAACCATAGTAACCATGACTGTAGTAACTGGTATTTTTAAAAACCATGGTTTTGATACCATGGTTCTACTACAGTTATATTGTAGTAATACTATAGTAAAACCATAGTAACCATGACTGTAGTAACTGGTATTTTTAAAAACCATGGTTTTGATACCATGGTTCTACTACAGTTATATTGTAGTAATACTATAGTAAAACCATAGTAACCATGACTGTAGTAACTGTTATTTTTAAAAACCATGGTTTTGATACCATGGTTCTACTACAGTTATATTGTAGTAATACTATAGTAAAACTGCAGTTTTACTAAATTATCTTGAATTACATTTAAGCCATTTAGTTACAACAAACATCTACAAAATGACAACAGAAAGAAGTTATCATTCTGATACAGACTTTATTACAAAAATTACATAATCTGAAAGAAAATATAAACTTGCATTTGTTCTCACATGTAACATAAAACAATAAACTACAAAAGTTATAAAACATTATTGGTGATAAAGTGGTGCTGTGCAATGGTTAAATTCAGTTGCTAATTTACAAATAAAAAAAAATGGCAATTTGTTCCACTGTAATAATGATTATATACAAAAATGACATATTGTACAAATAAACATGACTTGGAGCACCTTTAAATACACAGCATCAACCTCTAAAATGTCTATAACCTGTGAACAAGTGCCCAACACAAGCATGTTTGCAATTTATACTGTACATACATTAACAGGATTACAACAATATTACTTAACAAGAAAAATAAATACTATAAATTCAGAAGAAATGAGCAGTTCTTTTAAGAATGTTTTAAATGATATCCACTCACAAGAGATGAAGACATGGATTCTCCTCATGGGGGATGAATACTCCACACTTTAAATGAACACTAGGTGAAAAAGTTGTTGTTGAAAATCATGTGACGCAGCACCATGCCAGTAGTTGTCAATATGAAGTCTGTCATATGGCCAGTAGGTTACAGTCCAGCTTTGGTTTGGTTCTGTCTCGACCTTCAGCCCAAATGGACGCAGGAGCTAAAATGAGAAGAATACACAACACATTAACACACAAGCTGGAATACTCAACTGCTATTGGTCAGTTGCACTATCGAGTAGCCATGTAATAATGTCCATTCAACCATTGTTTTCATAAATAACCCATACATTATTAGGGCTCCAAAAGCCAAGCAGAAAGAATGTACATTACATGATCAGCTGAGTGTATTCTCCTTTACTTATACTCTTGAAAGGTTAAACAAAATAAAAAAGTACTAGTACTAGAGTAAGTCTCATATATACATCATTTCACAAAAGAGAAAATGGGTTGGAATAAAGGACAAGAGATGGAGAAGGTATTGGTTTGAGTAGAGACATCTGTAACCAACAAAGGGATAGAGCTCTAGACACTCAATTCAATCTTAAATGCATAATAAAGAATTGAGAAATACCCAGACAGATCATCAAGAAAGGGTTTCTCACCCAAAGCTATTGTATTGTTTCAACCTGGAAAACAGTGCATGAGTCATGTGGACCTATTTTATGGTTATTTTTTTATTCCTTTTACAGTTTAAAAATGAGTTGGCTCTGTTAAATTTCACTACCTGGAAAGAACAGATCAGAACATTCTTCCAAAGTTCTCGTTTTGTGTTCCACATAGTCATAAAGGTCTGAACGTGAGAATAGATGACGACAGATATAAAATATTTTTTGGTAAGTTATTTATCCCTTTAATGTTTACCATATTTCATTTGGAGAGTTATACTGACATTTGTTAGACAAATATTAATTGGTTTGTAAATGTACTTACCACTAATACACATGAATTGGCAATAGAACTCACTTTCTTCCAGTTCAAGAATATTTTTTTCATGTTGGTATAGATTGGACAGGTTTTTTTTTTTGGCACGCTGGGGACAAAAAAAAACATCTTAAAAGACAAAAAATTTAGATATACAGTACATACCATATGATCATTATATGTTTATTAATGGTATTCACTACGACTTCACTACTTACCTGGCAAACAGCTGATGGTTTCACACTCTCTCGTGTCTGTATTAAAGAAGATGAAAATGAGAAATTACATGTTTGCCAGTCACAAGTTGTCCAAAGCCATTAAATGTAATGTTTAAGATCTGTGCATGGGATAGACAATTCTGTGTGTATGTCAAAATATATTAACAATACGGAACAAGATTTTAGATTCAAATTCAATTTGTTTTGGTTATAGATCTGCCAGGTTCTCACACCAGCCAATCACAGCGCACTCCCTCTCCCACTTCGTTTCACCTTCGGAACACAAATGAAGATATTTTTTATGAAATTCTGAGGGCTTTCTGTCCCTCCTTTGGGAGCAATGCAACACATTAAATGCCCAGAACGATAGGAAAGACATCACTGAAGTAATCCATGTGACTGCAGTGGTTTAACCAATTTTATGAAGCGATGCGGGTGCTTTGTTTGTTTTGCAAAAAACACAATTTACCACTTCATTTAGGAAAATACTGACCTGCAATCCAGTAGGGGGAGCACTATGACGCATGCGTATTGTGTTGACTCAAGACCGGAAGAAAGACGAGAATGTGCTTTAGATAATATTATTTTGTAAATATAGAGGTAAATGATGTTGTTTTTTGAGCAAAAAGCACTTGCATCACTTCATAAATTAATTAAACTACTGGAGTCACATGGATTACTTTAATGGTGTATTTACTACCTTTCTGGGGCTTGAATGTATTAGTTGCGAAGGCTCCCAGTGGAGGAACAGAAAGCTATTGGAGTTCATCAAAAATATCTTCATTTGTGTTCCGAAGATAAACGAAGGTCTTATGGGTTTGGAATAATTAATGACAGAATTTTAATCTGAACAATACCTTTAAGGAATCCTGGAAACACCTTAAATCAACCACAGCATGCATTCGTCCATTTTCTGGAAGAACTGAAATGTAGATAAGAAAACAACTTTTACATTTTCCACAAAAAAAGAAAAGCAGTTTTAAATGATTCACTTAAAGCTTCATATAACGTACCCAGAAAAGTAAAATGTTAGCTGCAGCCCTATTTTACAGTGCAAATCATTTAAGCATGGCCATTGTGAACAGGATTTATCATGCACTCTTGAATGTGCAAAGTAGAGCTAAGGCTACTGTATGGTGAAAGGCAAGATGTTCACTAAAAAATAAGATGAACAAGTCACATGGACAATATTTTTGATACTTTCAGAATTTAAATGAAGTTAATAAAGGGATAGTTCACCCAAAAATGGAAACTCTGTCATTAATTATTCACCCTCATGTAGTTTCAAACCTGTAAGACTTTAGTTCATCTTTGGAACACAAATGAAGATCTTTTAATGAAATGGGAGTTTTCTGTCCTTCCATTGACAGCTAAGCAACTACCACTCTGACGCTTCAAAAAAGTTAAGAGATTGTAAAACTAATCCATTTGAATTGAGAAGTTAATTCTCATTTTATTCACATGTAAACATTGAACAAACAGAAGCTCAACTGCACTTGCTTTGACAAACCTCATTGGTTCTTGCGGAAGCTCGTCAGGCTGCGAAACACACCGTTTACCACACCTGACGTGTGAACTGATGAATATTTACATGTGAATAAAAGCCTAAATTAAATCTGTTCATCATATAAAACGATTGTATCAGAAAAATTTTAATACAGAAAAATGTTGACTAAACTGCTCGATTCAAATTATTTTACAATCTGTTTTTAATGGTAGCACACAGGTAGCAAAAGACAATTTGAAATGTAATATGTAAAATGGCAATGTATTATTTAAATTTACATTTTCCACACCATATGTGCAATGTTTGGGGCAAAGTGACAATTCAAATTCAATAATATAATTAAATTAGCCATTCCCTACACTTGTTTTAACATATAATTTAAACATATATTTAACATTTTTATAAGTTGCAAAATTTAAATTAAAATGTATTACAAAAATGATTAGAGATGTTTAAAGGGATAGTTCACCCAAAAATGAAAAACTCTTTCATTAATTATTCACCCTCATGTCCTTCCAAACCTGTAAGACTTTCGTTCATCTTCAGAACACAAATGAAGATCTTTTTAATGAAATCAGAGAGCTTTCTGTCCCTCCATTGACAGTCTAAGCAAAACTTTGATGCTTCAAAAAGTTCATAAAGAGATAATAAGACCAATCCATTTCAATTGAGCAGTTTAGGTCAAATTTTCTGAAGAGACTCGATCGCTTTATATGATGAGCAGATTTAATTTAGTCTTTTCTTCACATTTAAACATTGATTAGCGAACATAAACAGAAGCTCAACCGAACATGCTTGACATGTGAGAACAAACCTTTCTCAAACGTGCTGCGCAACACACGAGAGTGAACCTCATTTGTTCTCGCAAGGAAGCTCAAGCATGTTCGCTTGACGTTTACCGTTTCTGATGTGTGAAATTATTAATGTAAATGTGTGCATAAAAGCCTAAATTCAACCTGTTCATCATAAAGGAAGCGATCATGTCATCACAAAATTTAGACTAAACCACTCAATTCATATGGATTAGTTTTACGATCACTTTGTGAACTTTTTAAACAATAAAGTGGTAGTTGCTTAGCTGTCTATGGGGGGGGGGGGGGGGGGGGGTCAGAAAGCTCTCAGATTTCATTATTAAGATCTTCATTTGTGTTCTGAAGATGAACGAAAGTCTTACAGGTTTGGAACGACATGAGGGTGAATAATTAATGACAGAGTTTTTCATTTTTGGGTGAACTATCCCTTTAACATGTTCAAGCTAAAATTGTAAAATGATAATTTAAATGCTATTTTTCTTACACTCACAGTTAAGACACTTTCGATTGCATTTTTATTAAATACCCGCGATGAACGTAGCAAAATTCAATGTGGATTTGAAAATGCAATCATTGCATCAAGCGCCTTAACTTTTGAGTGTAAATGCAACTAGGAAAAATAACTTAATTATCATTTTGCTACAATATTTACTTGAACATGTTAAACATCTAATTTCTGTAATAGATTTGAATTGTAATTTTTAAAAAACGTATAAAATGTTCAAATTTATGTTTAAACTATGTTAAAGCTAGTGTAGTAATGCAAATTATTAGGGCCCAAGCCTGAAAAGGCGAAGGCCCTATTGTTTTCCTAAGGATTATTATTTAGGATTATTATTATTATTATTTTACTACCTTTTGGGCACTTTTGGGGGCCTTAACGTGCTCGAAAACTCTTGAAACTTTGCACACATCTCAGAACCCGCGGCCATCAGGGCCGGGCTGAAGCTGGTACCCGGGCGTGGCAGGGGGGCTCGACAGCGCCCCCTGGAACGGGGTTTGAACACTTGGTCCATAAATCAAACACGCTTGCTTGTAATAATATGAAACTCAGTACACATATAGATCTCATCGGTTCATATATACTTCATGCTCTTACTTTTTACCCCAGCCCAACAGGAAGTCGGCTATTAAGGCTTGTTTGGAAAACGCATGCAATGGAATGTGAAATACTCCTCCTAGAGAATTCAAACACACGGCACGAAACTCGGTCAGCATGAAGTCAAGACACTGAGGATGAAAAGTTGCCAGGGGATTTTTGATATCTCGAACGGTTTGGCCGTGGCGAGGAAACAAAATTATGGCGAGAAACATGAAACAGGAAGTGTGTTATAACTACTGCATACATTAACTGATCTTGATGAAACTTCAGCAGTGTGTTCGTTGTAAGAGCCCGATCACATGGATGTGACTATTGTGAGTCAAAGTTATAGCGCCACCAACTGGCAGCAGGAAGTGTGTCACTTTCAAAATGCTTTTAAATCACCCTCTTATTTTTACCCGATTTGCTTCAAACTTCATGTGCATAATGTAGACACACGCCAGATGTAGACCTGTGAAAGGATTATTGATATCTTTGATACTGTTGCCATGGCAATGCATCAAACATTAATATTCCTTTTTTTAAGCTTTTTCGTGCTTTTTTATGCTTTCGGGCACTTTTGGGGTTCTTAACGTGCTCGAAAACTCTTGAAACTTTGCACACGGGACAAAACCCACGGCCATCAGGGCCAGGCTGAAGCTGGTACCCGGGCGTGGCAGGGGGGCTCGACAGCGCCCCCTTGAATGGGTCCGACAATTTGGTCCATATATCCAACACGCTTTACCCTATTTGCTTCAAACTTGATGTGTATAATGTAGACACAAGCCAGATGTAGACCTGTGAAAGGATTGTTGATATCTTAGATGCTGTTGCCGTGACAACGCATCAAACTTTAATATTCTTTTTGGATACTTTTGAGATTCTTAGCGCACTTTTGGGGCCCTTAACATGCTCAAAAACTCTTGAAACTTTGCACACGGGTCAGAAACCGCGGCCATCAGGGCCGGGCTGAAGCTGGTACCCGGGCGTGGCAGGGGGGCTCGACAGCGCCCCCTGGAACGGGGTCCAAAAACTTGGTCCATAAATCAAACAGGCTTTACCCGATTTGCTTCAAACTTGATGTGTATAATGTAGACACACGCCAGATGTAGACCTGTGAAAGGATTGTTGATATCTTAGATGCTGTTGCCGTGACAACGCATCAAACTTTAATATTCTTTTTGGATACTTTTGAGACTCTCAGCGCACTTTTGGGGCCCTTAACATGCTCAAAAACTCTTGAAACTTTGCACACGCGTCAGAACCCGCGGCCATCAGGGCCGGGCTAAAGCTGGTACCCGGGCGTGGCAGGGGGGCTCGACAGCGCCCCCTGGAACAGGGTCGGAAAACTTGGTCCATAAATCAAACACGCTTGAATGTAATAATATGAAACTTGGTACACATATAGATCTCATCGATTCATATATCTTTTGTACTTTTACTTTTTACCCCAGCCCAACAGGAAGTCGGCTATTATGGTTTGTTTGGAAGCATATGCCCCTGGAATTCGATATACTCCTCCTAGAGAATTCAACCAATCGCCACGAAACTTGGTCAGCATGAAGTCAAGACACTGAGGATGAAAAGTTGCCAGGGGATTTTTGATATCTCGAACGGTTTGGCCGTGGTGAGGAAACGAATTTATGGCGAATAATGGAAACAGGAAGTGTGTTATAACTTCTGCAAACATTAACTGATCTTGATGAAACTTCAGCAGTGTGTTCGCTGTAAGAGTCCAATAACATGGATGTGACTATTGTGAGTCAAAGTTATAGCGCCACCAACTGGCAGCAGGAAGTGTGTCACTTCCTAAAGGCTTTGAAATCACCCTTTTATTTTTACCCGATTTGCTTCAAACTTGATGTGTATAATGTAAACACACAGCAGATGTAGACCTGTGAAAGGATTATTGATATCTTAGATACTGTTGCCGTGACAACGCATCAAACTTTTATATTCTTTTTGGATGCTTTTGAGACTCTTAACGCACCTTTGGGGCCCTTAACGTGCTCAAAAACTCTTGAAACTTTGCACACGGGTTAGAACCTGGGGCCATTAGGGCTGGGCTGAAGCTGGTACCTGGGCGTGGCAGGGGGGCTCGACAGCGCCCCCTGGAATGGGGGTCTGAAAACTTGGTCCATAAATCAAACAGGCTTTACCCGATTTGCTTCAAACTTGATGTGTATAATGTAGACACACGCCAGATTTAGACCTGTGAAAGGATTGTTGATATCTTAGATGCTGTTGCCGTGACAACGCATCAAACTTTAATATTCTTTTTGGATACTTTTGAGACTCTCAGCGCACTTTGGGGGCCCTTAACGTGCTCAAAAACTCTTGAAACTTTGCACACGCGTCAGAACCCGCGGCCATCAGGGCCGGGCTAAAGCTGGTACCCGGGCGTGGCAGGGGGGCTCGACAGCGCCCCCTGGAACGGGGTCCGAAAACTTGGTCCATAAATCAAACACGCTTGCATGTAATAATATGAAACTCAGTACACATATAGATCTCATCGGTTCATATATCCATTGTACTTTTACTTTTTACCCCAGCCCAACAGGAAGTCGGCTATTATGGTTTGTTTGGAAGCGTATGCCCCTGGACTTCGATATACTCCTCCTAGAGAATTCAACCAATCGCCACGAAACTCGGTCAGCATGAAGTCAAGACATTGAGGATGAAAAATTGACAGGGGATTTTTGATATCTCGAACGGTTTGGCCGTGGCGAGGAAACGAAATTATGGCAAAAAAACGTGAAGCAGGAAGTGTGTTATAACTTAGTTCGTTTGACCTACAGTCACAAAACTCTATATTTATATTCTTCTCCTAGAGCCGAACAACTTTCTAATTTACAGTCATTAGCTTCGACCAAGAGAAAGTCAGATATTGTGGTTTGAATGTGGATTCTATGAATTTTTTCTCCCTCTCTCTCTGCGTCTGTCTGTATGTGTGTGTGTGTGAGGGGGAGGGGAGGGCTCTGTGGGTGATAAACACTGAATCATACATAGAGCTATACTGCCCTCTTGTGTCCAAAATTATATTTATGAATGAAATCGCTGTGTACGCGCATCGTTATGAATGCACGTGCAGCCGTTAGTTTCATTTTAAAATGCTTGAATTGTGAGTTCAATAGCCTATTATTCTTCATGGAAAACACAACAACAAAACAGTATAATGACAGATTCTCTTAAATAGCTGCTTTTACACACAATATTCCTTCATCATCTATTCAGTCAGCTCTTTACTCTCGTGTTTTATGAAATTTGACTACTGCTGCTGATCTTTGCTGGGACTCACACACACACACACACACACACACACACACACACACACACACCAAATTATATATTTAAATCTGCATATTGTAATATCTGCAGGGCATCCTCTAGTCTAGTTTTATTAAATATATAGTTCATCTTTCATTTTTTATTTCTAAATTTTATCAATATTTTGAATAATAAGACACTATAGGGCTGCTAATTGTCCTAGGTAGGGCTGATCAAATTAAATATTTTACACTGAAAAAGTACAATGCATTATATAATGTTATGAGATTGTTTTAAATATAAGTTTGTTGACTATTGTTGGAAAGAATGATACTTTTAAACACTAAACCACCATTAGGTGTCGCCAGGCGACCGTCTTAATGAGCGAGTCATTAATTCATTCGTTCAAACGATTCGCTCACATGCTCATGAAGTGACTCTCAGAGTGAATTGAATCATGAATCATGTCATCATATCGTGAGGCAGCAGAGACTGAAAACAGCGCGAGTGCTGCTCATGCTTCAGTGTGTGTGTGTGTGTGAGAGAGAGAGAGAGGTAGCTAACGTTAAATGAAACCGTGCGTCTGCGCCATTCATTCACACAAAGACAAGCAGTGTTAATATTTAAATAGTATTTTTGCAGTTTAATATACACAGACACTATTTTGTGCTTTATATAGGCTACAGTGCTCCTAGTAAAAAAGTTAGTCTGGAGCCCCGCGCTTAGATAAACACAGAAGTGACTGAAAGCAACTCCTATGAGTGGGTACCGAATATACCCGGTAGCAATGTATTGTTTGCTTTAAATAAAATTAAGATTGTATGTTTTGTGATTAAAGCTGAATGAATTTAAAATTAATGTGCTATATATATATATATATATATATATATATATATATATATATATATATTAGATCAATATGTTATCCTTAAAAATGTTATCAACACTAACTTTATTCTCATCTGATTTATAAACAACTTATTTCTGTATAAAATAAAAAATCCAGAATAATCCAGACCAACCAGAGCGCACTATTCTTATAACATCATCAGTGCTGAAGCGGAACTACCAGAGCTGTTCAGCAGATAGCGAGCAGATGCAGCATATGTGTTGTAATGAGGCAGGGTCAGGCTAGGGGAATCCATTTGTAGCTTTTTATTAAGAATGGTCAAGACAGGCAGGGTGAACAATGGCAAACAGGGCAGAACAGAAAAGGCAGAGACAAACCAGGTTGACAGGTGCTGCAAAACATATTGACCTATGACATTAAAAATTATTCTAAATTTAAATGATCTCATATATGTGGCTATTGTGGTTCACGATCATAGGCCCTGTCCCAGATGGCACACTTCATATGAATTTTCGGTCTTGTGTACTTATTTCATGTGTCCGTTAAATCCATGTAGGATGTAGGGTGTTTTATTTTTCATTTTAGGTTTCAGAAGGTTGCTCACGCATACTTTGTGGTTGATATGTGCCCTTGATGCACACTTTTGCAGAGCCCACACTGATGCAAGCTCTACAGCACACTTCTTTTCGACAGTCAAAGCGGGGTAACGTTTTTGCACGTCGTGCACAATAACCCTAAAGGCACCAGGGTGGCGGTGCCACCGGGCCGTTTATATATATATATATATATATATATATATATATATATAAATATAGCTGCGAGCAGCGATGAAGGGCCAAAGCTGGCGGAACCGCCACCCCGGTGCCTTTAGGTACTAAAGGCACCGGGGTTGCGGTGCCACCGGCTTGGGCCCGTAATCGCTGCTCGCAGCTATATTTATATTATTGATTTTGAAAAAAAAAATTTGCTCCAGATGTTGCACATATAGTATGGAAAATGTAAATTCAAATACAAAAATACATTGCCATTTTACACATTGCATTGCCACTGTGCATGTTACATTTCAAATTGACATTTGGTAACTTTATGCTACCATACTTTATGAATGTCAGAGTTTTATGTGAATATACTTTCAATTAAGTGACAGAAATCTTTCAGATTTCATTTGAAGTGCAGTTTTACTGTGCTTTATCAAGATTGACATCACTCTGTCATTATGGCAAACAAACTCTTAGGACAAAAAATGCAACCTCATAAGAAAAAATTATATCATAAGATTTAGAACCTCAAATAACTCATTGTACTGATGATACTTGCCTCACAGCTGAGGATGCAGTCAGACTTTCAGATGTGTGATCAGTGAGACCTGACAGTCATCTTCATGATCTGAAAAACAAAGACACATTTGCTGAGTTTCAACAAAGTTCAAAATGAATGACATGTATATGACTTAGGGCAGAATCAGGTAATCGCATTCATTTAAACACAGAGAACTAGTGATCAACTATTTTATCTGTTTAGCGTTCAATCACGTTGTTCATTCAACAACTGCACAACGTTACAATATTATGGACTAATGTAAAGTATGGCACCTCTGGTTAAGCATTCATTTACAATAATTGCGTATTAAATGTGTACTTACGACACAGAAATTCAATAGCTTTACAATATATTTGCAGGCAGCTAACGTTAATATCACTGACTGGATTCGTAAGTTACCTAACGTTAATTACGCTATTTACACTCGCTAATGTCAGTGGCTGTAACGCTTCATACATTTTGTATTTAGTTAAACATAAAACCCACCTTTTAATTTCCTCTTCTCTTCGTCTTGTAATTCGAGTACAACCTCTAAAGTTTTTCTGACGATAAAGAGGGCAAAGCCATGGTTGTTGTGGTGGATGGTGGTGCTCGTGCTCGTTGTAATCTGCTTCCCGCTCTCCGGTCTATTTGAAAATGCAGTAACAGCTGCAGCGGCCTTGGGCAATCAGTTTCATGTTGCTATGAATAGCTAAGTTAACAGTTTAGTGGGAAATGGAGAACAAACGCCATATTATGTACACGCGATGACTTAATACTAGTCAATAATTGCATTAAAAATATTAAAAAGTGTATACAAGTCAAGTGGCTAAAAAGCATTTAATGCAAAGCTAATTTAATTCGCTAAATTAACGTTAAGTGGCTGAAACATTTCTATTTTCGACTTGTGAACTAAATATAAACATAAATTATCAGAACCCACCTTTACATTTGTTCTTCTTCAAGTTTGATATTTAAAATAAACCCTGTACCGAGCTGCAGTCGTGTAGCCTGCTTCCCGCTGTCAGTTCGGAAAATTCATTAACGGCTGAAGTGATTTCGACCAATCAGCGTCTTGTTGCTATGTCAAATACAGTGGTGGAGGAAGTACTGAATCTCAGTACTTAAGTAAAAGTACAAATAACCAGAGACATATTTACTTTAGTAAAAGTAAAAGTACCACAATGAAAATCCTACTTAAGTAAAAAGTAAAAAGTACCTGATTTTAAATGTACTTTAAGTATTAAAAGTAAAAGTACTTGCATAACAATTTATTATCTTAATGTCTATATTCTAATAGGCCTAATTAGGGCTGTAACAATATGCAATATGAAACCGAAATCGCGACACTCAGATCTACGAACCTGTGTCGCGGTGTGAAGGCAGACGACACACCCCTTATTTGAAGTTAACATTATACAATACGTAGACCTACACCACAAAACTAGTTTAGGATAAATTCGTTAAAATTGGGCAATCCCAGCGTTATGGATGTGACATTTGCAGTAAAAACTTGAAATATAAGTTCTCAGAAAATGCATTTAATACCAATTGAAACTTATCCAGACATTAGAAAAATATCAGTCTACAGACACATGCGTTTTATATTTAATATGAGGGAGGGAAATATACATCCATAACGGACGTAACACAAAAAAATCTTTAACTTTTAGGTGGCAAAATATTTTTTTTGTAATTCTGTGAATTTCACTGCGCACACCAAAAGTAGGCTAATATACACATCGGATGAAGAAGGGTTGGCTCTCCACAGAACATAAAATATTCATTTTATTTTTTGTGTTCACATTTATGAGGAAAAAACAATGTTACAGACGTGTCAGTTCTCCATTACGTGAGCGCTCTGAAAGCGGCACTAAAATACTGCTTTAAAACGTTCACAGAGAACTCAAATAGAAAGCCCTTCTTTAAAGTAAATTTCGTTTTGTATTAATTGTTTCTTAATATTAATCAATGTTTCATCAACCAATTGCCTTGATTTAATAAATAAGTAAATATAGCAGAAAATAGATAATCAGGTCACGGAGGCGCCAGCGCGTGAACTGGAGAAATAAACCGAAACTCAGGTCTGTACTTGCCTCACAGACCTGAGACGTATATATATATATATAGAAAGCCTGAAATGTCTACTTTTAAACAGAACAATTCAAACAGAAAGAAAACAGACTGTTCTCTGCATGTAATCCATATGAAATGTGCATTTATCTCTGGCGAGTTCACTGCAAAGATCGCGCGTCAGCATCGTCAACTTCATCCTTGCTGCTGACACTGATGCAGCAGGAAACACTTGTTTATAAATAAACAATTAAAATGTCTCCTTGTTATATTTTACATATTCATAATCATTACTTTTGCCGGTTCTTTGTGACAGCTTTTAGGTGCTTTATTGGCAGCGCCACCGTTACATGTTTCATGAGCGTCAGCACCGAAAACATGGAGATTTTTTTCAATCCCTGTTTTGGCAGGGGGAAAAACTGATCAGAAAATGTAACGAAAATGTAACGAAACATTGTAGAAATGTAGTGGAGTAGAAAGTATAATAATTGCTGCAAAAAGTAACGAAGTAAAAGTCAAAAGTATGCACTATTGATTCTACTTAAGTAAAGTACAGATACGTGAAAAATGTACTTAAGTAAAGTAACGAAGTATTTTTACTTCGTTACATTCCACCACTGGTCAAATATACTCAACACAGCAAACAATCATGAAACAGTAATTTGGCCTATCACCTTGATGTGAGAACATGTACCTTAATTTCAGTTGTACCTTTAAAGGTATCAAACAGTATCATCAGAGGTCTTTCCTGTACCATTAAATGTACTATTATTGAAAAGGTACAAAACTGTTCTTTGAGGAATATTATTTGTACCATCGTGTAACTTTTTTATCTGAGAGTGAATTTTAACAAAATTAACCATGTTTTTTTTTTTAAAGGTACAAAACGAATCGGTTACCTAACGTAACCTCGGTTCTCTCTAGATGAGGGAACGAGTATTGCGTAAGCTAGCTTACGCTACGGGAAAGATTCATCTTTTCTGAGAAATTGAAGCCAAAAAATTATCCTATAATTTTGTATCCATTGTCAACGCAGTTCAACTGCAGCAGAGCATGAGCGGGCTAACTAGCAGCTCATTGGCTCGCTCACAGGGAACTGCTTAAGCCTATGAGGAGACGCGATTGAACTCTCGTCCAATGAGAGTCGACATGCTCTCATTGCGCCATAGCCCGCCGAAGCGGGCGTGGTCAGAGAGTATAATAATGGCGTCGTAGGCTGAAACTCTGGTTTTCATAGAATGAAGCGAGAAACGCTAGTAGCACAAGCACGGCCAGGAACGCAATACTCGTTCCCTCATCTAGAGAGAACCGAGGTTACGTTAGGTAACCGATTCGTTCTCTTACGAGAGGTTCTCTCGTATTGCGTAAGCTAGCTTACGCTACGGGAACACCTGGTCAACGCCGTGCGTGCTAAGCATCCACTTACGAGTCCCAGGGGAGACCCGGGGGAACCCTTGATAGTGGGAATGAACATATGTACATGAGACAGGGCCAGCAGAGCGGGCCGGTGATTGTGTAGTACTAAGCACTTGATAAGAGAGACAGAGCGGGAACCGGTCTGTGTGAATAACTCTTTTTAGTGCAGCTCACCAGAGAATCTGTAACATACTAGATAGCTAGTAGTTTAGCCTGCAAGGCGGGAACTTCGAGATTGTAAAATCTGACAAAGGTGGAAGGGGAAGACCATCCTGCTGCCACACAAATGTCGTGAATGGAAATTCCGCTGGACCATGCCCACGATGAGGCCATGCCTCTAGTGGAATGAGCCTTAATGCCCAGAGGGCATGGCAGGTCTTTCGACGCGTATGCGGCTGCAATGGCATCAACTATCCATCTGGATAGTGTCTGTTTCGAGGCGGCCAACCCTTTGGTGCGCCCACCGAACGAAACAAACAGCTGCTCAGATCGTCTGACCGGAGCAGTGCGGGAAACGTATAATCTCAGGGCCCTGACCGGACACAGGAGATTAGAGTCAGATTCGTTATCGGATGCAGGCAGAGCCGATAAGGAAATAACTTGTGCCCTGAATGGGGTACCAATCGCTTTTGGGACATAACCATGTCTAGGTTTGAGAACGACTAAGGAGTCATTGGGCCCAAACTCAAGACAGGAAGCGCTAGTTGACAGCGCGTGAAGGTCTCCCACACGTTTTACTGATGCGAGCGCAAGCAGAAAAACGGCTTTGAACGAGAGGTATTTGAGGTCCACGGTGTTTAGTGGTTCGAATGGGGGGGCTTTCATAGCTTCGAGAACTATGGAAAGATCCCAAATCGGCACCGAAGGGGGGCGTGAGGGGTTCATCCTTCTAGCTCCCCTGAGGAAGCGGATGACCAAATCGTCTTTGCCCAGTGACTGGCCGCGCCGGGGTTCAACGAACGCTGCGACGGCTGCCACATACACCTTGAGAGTGGACGGGGACCTGCCCTTGTCCAGCATCTCTTGGAGAAAACTTAGCAAGGAAGGAACCTCGCATGACCGTGGGTCCAAATTTCTGTCGGTGCACCATTTTGAGAACACAGACCATTTAGACGCATAGAGCCTTCTCGTAGAGGCCGCTCTAGCCTGCATGATCGTGTTTAACACTCCCTCTGGCAAAGCAACGGGTAGTTGTTGATCACCCACGCGTGTAGCGCCCAGCGCTCTGGGTGGGGGTGCCAGATCGTGCCGCGAGCTTGAGAGAGGAGATCTGCTCTGACTGGAATGGGCCACGGGGCTGTCTGTGACAGCTGAGTGAGCTCCGGAAACCAAGTCTGACCCTCCCAACGCGGGGCTATGAGAAGCACCGAGTGGCGTGTTTCCCTGATTCTCTGAAGCACCTGTGGTAGCAGAGAAACCGGAGGGAATGCATAAAGCGGGCGGCTGGGCCAGGTCTGGGCTAGCGCGTCGTCGCTCTTCGAGAAAAATATTGGGCACTGGGTGTTCTCTTCTGAGGCGAAGAGGTCCACCTCTGCTCTGCCGAATATTCGCCACAGCTTTTGGACTGTAAGAGTGTGCAGGGACCATTCCCCGGGGGGAATGGGGTTCCTGGACAGACTGTCTGGACCGTCGTTCAGATGGCCCGGCACGTGCGTCGCTCTGAGCGATAGCAGGTGACACTGCGACCAAACTAATATGCGTTCTGTCAGTCTGAAAAGATTTCTGGATCTGACTCCGCCCTGACGGTTTAGGTAGGAGACCACGGCTATATTGTCCGAACGGATCAGCACGTGGTGACCGTGAACGCGCGGGAGAAAACGCGTGAGCGCGTTCTCGACCGCTAACATCTCCAAACAGTTTATGTGAAGGAGGCTCTCCTGAGCTGACCAGGGGCCGAAGGCCGGTGAGCCCTCGCAGACCGCACCCCAACCCGTGTTGGATGCGTCTGTCGAGATGACTTTTCGGCGAGAACAAGTCCCCATGGAAACGCCCCGCTGAAACCATTCTGTCACGGTCCATGGTTGCAGAGCTATAATACAGGTCTGCGTTACCTTTATCAGCTGGCAGCCCGTGGTCCACGCACGGTGAGACACACGGCTCTTCAACCAGAGCTGAAGCGGGCGCATGCGCAGTAACCCCAGTTGGAGCACCGCGGAGGCTGAGGCCATATAGCCCAACGCCTTCTGAAAAGTTTTCAGAGGTGTGAGTCTGTTCATCTGAAAAGATGCGGCGAGACGCTGAACACGGCGCGCGCGCTGTGTTGACAGACGAGCCGTCATCGTGACCGAGTCTAGCTCTATACCCAAGAAGGAAATAGTCTGACTGGGTTGAAGTGCGCTCTTTGTCCAGTTGACAGAGAGACCCAAAGCTTTCAGATGGTCGAGGAGAACTGTACGATGAGACAGTATCTCCCTCTGTGATTGTGCCAAAATCAGCCAGTCGTCCAAATAGTTCAGTATTCGCAGCCCCTGACTCCGCAGGGGGGCGAGCGCCGCATCCATGCACTTCGTGAACGTACGAGGTGCTAAGGATAGGCCGAACGGAAGGACTGTGTATTGATAAACCTGGCCTTCGAAGGCGAAACGTAAGAATGGCCTGTGAAGGGGATTTATCTGAATCTGAAAATAAGCATCTTTCAGATCTAGTGAAATGAACCAGTCCCCCTGGCGCACGTGCGCGAGGAGTTTTCTGATAGTGAGCATTTTGAACGGTCTCTTCATGAGAGCTTTGTTCAGCACTCTGAGGTCTAATATTGGTCTGAGGCCGCCGTCTTTCTTGGGAACAAGAAAATAGCGGCTGTAAAACCCCGACTCGCTCATAGACAGAGGCACTCTCTCTATAGCCCTTTTGCACAATAGTTTTGCTATCTCTGAACGGAGCAGCGTCGCCGCTTCTAGGTTCACAGTAGTTTCTAGCCGCGCTCGAAAACTTGGAGGGCGGCGGCGAAACTGTAAGCGATAGCCCAGCCTTATTGTGTTTAGCACCCACTGGGAAATTCCCGTAATAGCTTCCCACGCTTTGCAGCGCAATGCTAGGGGGTGAATGGCTACCCGGTCCTCGTCGCTGCACATGGCGGGCTGTGTGCGCGCGCTCATATTGCTTATAACAACGGGACTTACACTCAGAGAGGAGTTTATGGGCCGTGTAACAGAGTGAACAGAGGGGGGAAGCGCGCACGGGTTCGTGGGCGCTTTTATGTACTCTGAAACTCGAGCGGATTGGGGCCGCTTTATGAGAGTGTGCTCCGTGTGGGACACGGGAACAGACGTGCTTTTGTGTATGAGTGATCACAGTGTTGTGGGCACATTTATTACACAAGGTGTCTTTTTGCTCTTTTTGAGATTTATTTGGGTCGCCGTGAAAACGGCGTTTGTGCTCATGCAAGCGGGAAGGGAAACCGGCTTGGTAATGGCGGGATACACTACTGCAGTAGCCGCGTGCGCGGGGACTAGCAGAGGGCGGTATTTTGACGGCGGTCCGGCCGCAGCGGGAGAGCGCCGTCTTTTTCTCAGCTGTGCTAGGCAGACTTCGAGTGATCAGGTTTCAGCGTGATCCTAGGCCGCGGCCCCCGAGGCGGCGGCGGTCTGTGGCGGCTGTCAGAGCGAGAGCGAGGGCGGCCGCCCTGGCGTCGCTGCGAAGTCTGGCTGTGCTGAGCTGGGCGCTGAGGTGGGGCTCGTGCAGGAGGCTGGTCACGTGAGCGGCCTGCAGAGGAGCTAGCGCGACGAGGCAGGAAGAGGTTCATGGCCTGGGAAGCTTTCTGAACTTCGGAGAAACGGTCAACAATACCTGTGACGGCAGATCCGAAGAGGCCGGATGGAGAGAGCGGGGCATTTAGAAAAGCGGCGCGCTCAGAATCTCCCATGTCGGCGAGCGTGAGCCACAAATGTCTTTCAGACACACAAATGGCGGCCATACATTTCCCCAGGGCTTGAGCGGCAGATTTTGTAGCGCGAAGGGCGAGGTCCGTGGCGCTCCTCAAATCCGCGACTTTAGGGGGATCTCTTCCGTTCTCATCCCATTCGCGGAGTATGTCACCCTGTAGAATCTGTAAAACAGACATGGAGTGCAATGCAGAGGCTGCTTGACCGGCGGCTGAATAAGCGCGGGTATGAAAACTCGAAGTCGCTCTGCAGGCTTTAGAGGGAAGCACAGGTGATGAACGCCATCTCGCGGAGGGCGGGCACAAGTGTGCAGCGACCAGGTCCTCTACAGGGGGAATGGAGAGATAGCCCTTCTCAGCGGCTCCGTCCACAACGCGAAGCGGGGTGGAAGAATCAGAGCGAGTTCTGGCAGAGAGCGGGGCATTCCAGGACTTAGAGAGCTCCGCGTGTAGTTCAGGGAGGAAGGGCGCGGCCCGCTTGGTGGCGGGAGTCGAACGCTGGCGGAAGTAACTGCCGTCCATGCGGTTGGTGGTCTGCTCGGGGGGAGGGGACCACTCGAGCCCGAGGCGTTCGACGGCCTGAGACAGGAGGCGCATTAATTCGTCCTCGATGCCCGCGCGGGTCGCGGTGGATTCACGGGCCGAAGAAGCGCGAGAACCGGACCATTCCTCACTGTCTGAAGCGAGAAGCGAACATGTCTCCTTAATGTCCGCGGCGTCCTCGGAGGCAACAGAGCGGCCACTCGGCGGCAGCTGTATGTCCGGTAGCGGCGGAGATGGAGAGCGGGAGGCGACGGGCTCCGGCGGAATGAACGCTTCAAGCTGGGGTTCCGGCGGCCTCTGTGAGCGGCGTTTCTTCTTCCGCGGCGAAGTCAGAGGCGGCGCGGAAGCTTCTTTTACGGCCTGAAGTCGAGCCCGCAGGGTCGACAGCGGCATACTCTCGCAGAGCTCGCAGCCGCCATCAGCGAGGGCGAGCTCGGCGTGCTCCAATCCGAGACAGAGAGCGCAGATGACATGGCGGTCTCCAGTCTCGAGGGGAGCGCGGCAAGAACCGCAGGAAATGGTACGAGACATCTTGAAAAAGACGCTCGGCTCTTTTAGTAATAAGGATACAGTAATATGCAAGACAGAAGAAAAAGGATATATTCCGTCGGATGGCGGTAGCTTGCAGGACGGCTGAAGGTGGCGAAGACGGCCGGCTTCTTCAGTCTCCTAGATGCTCGCTAAGTTGCCTTGTCGACGACGGCGGCTTCTCTCAAGATCAGCAGATGCGTGTAGCCTCGCTGAAGAGATGAAAATCAGAGTTTCAGCCTACGACGCCATTATTATACTCTCTGACCACGCCCGCTTCGGCGGGCTATGACGCAATGAGAGCATGTCGACTCTCATTGGACGAGAGTTCAATCGCGTCTCCTCATAGGCTTAAGCAGTTCCCTGTGAGCGAGCCAATGAGCTGCTAGTTAGCCCGCTCATGCTCTGCTGCAGTTGAACTGCGTTGACAATGGATACAAAATTATAGGATAATTTTTTGGCTTCAATTTCTCAGAAAAGATTAATCTTTCCCGTAGCGTAAGCTAGCTTACGCAATACGAGAGAACCTCTCGTAAGAGAACTGTTCTTTGAGGAACATTATTTGTACCATTGTGTACCTTTTTTTCTGAGAGTGAATTTAAACCAAATTAACTATAGTAAAAACCATGGTTAATTTTGTAGTTACTATGGCTTTACTACAAAAACCATGGTTAAACCAAGGTTACTGTAGTAAAACCATGGTTCATTTTGTAGTTACTATGGTTTTACTACAAAAACCATAGTTAAACCATGGTTACTACAAAAAGACCATGGTTAAACCACGGTTATTGTAGTAAAACCATGGTTAATTTGTAGTTACTATGGTTTTACTACAAAAACCATAGTTAAACCATGGTTACTACAAAAAAAACATAGTTACTACAAAAAAAACATGGTTAATTTTCGTAAGGGCTCCGTGAACTTTTTTTCTAGAGCACGTCTCTAAACATTTAAACAAAACTCCGCAAATACTAGTCACACAGGCATGATCAATATATCTTTATAATCATTTAAGTGTGTACTTTTAAATTATCTAATTCAAAACTAAAACAAATATTCTGTGTTTATGTAATCTATATAAAAAGAGAGAGATGCCAGGCGTTCTCATTTCAGCTAATTATCTTTTAATGTGACCATGCCCACAGAGAGCGCGCTATAGAAACGCAAATGATCTGAAACTTGCCAACGCCCACACGAGCTCGATAAAACACCAAGTTCAGATTAATGTACCGGTAGTCTGTGTCGTTTTTCGAGGCTTTGAGGAATAATTCTGGATAATTTACCTCAGTGCTGGATTAATTTCACTTCGAGGAGCCATGGATCCAGGATCATAGTAAGTTTATTCTTTGTTCTAATCGCGAATACTGTTTTAAAATGAATCGCGTGTCTTTCTCTGTGTGATGAATGAACGGAATTCGCACTGTTGTTGTTACAGACGAAATATGAAAGACAACATTTAGTTGACTAGTTTGGGATAGATTATAAAGATTTTTACTCTAAAATAGACATCAAATAAGCTTTAGTTAACCAGTTTCTGCTCATATGTTAAATATATAACGTTAGAATGTTTTGTCAAAAATAAGCTCATAATCTAAGATGTTATTATAGTGTTTGTTCCAATGTAGACTATATCAAACTAATGAATCCTTAACTTTGAAATATGAATGATAAAATCCAGGCTATAGGCCTACTTAAAAAAAAAAAAAAAAAGACAAGATAGATGTAAAAAAAAAATCTTAATATTATTGTTTTTTATTAGTGACACATTTGAGGAGATTCCAAAACTTTCTGAAAATACAGTATGAGAATTAACTGCATACTAGAAATGTTTACCTTGGAAATTATACAATTTGAATGTATAAAAAATTTGTGAAAAAATACCTTTTTTTCCTCTCTGAGAACTCTAACTTTCTAACTCTAACTAATTCTGTAGAATGGTCCATATAGCCTATTTGAACAGGATTTGTTTCCAGGTATGACTATGTACTAAAAATGTGCTTTTGACTTTCATTTATATTTGTATTTTATATATATATATATAATTTATTTATTTATTTTTGTCCTCGCATTCTTTCTTGTGTGACACACCTGAATGAATGGCTCATTAGTATGCAGGCTCATTAGTATGCAGGCTCATTACTATGCAGGGTCTTTGTCTTCTCAGGTGTGAATCACAGCAAGTCACGCCCCTGCGCATATTGCCTTTGGAAGCAAAAACTGTTTTAAAAAATTTAAATCAATGTATTGTTTTATGTGAATGATTAGGCAGGGTGATTTTCAGATAATTTTGAAGCAAAAACACTAGGCAACTACATCCATTAGTCAAAAGTCTTGTGGACACATATTAAGTATGTGTTTTGTGGCCTTTTTTCAGAAACTTTAATTTTTAGTTTTTTGAATAACCATGCATAAACATTATTCCCTCAAAAATACAAATATGTAAATAGATGTTGCTCGCATATTATGGTACCCCTATTTGTGCTAAATAGAGTGTAATTACACCTTTGCCATTAATATGTTTATAAGCAACTGAAAAAAGCACAAATGTCAGGGCATGTCAAAACATCTCACAGACCTCAAAAACCCCTTAGACTCCAGAGGGTTAACCCTCTGGGGACGGATTGGGCGGTACCGCCCAAAATGGCATACTTTTACAAATGTGTAATTATCTTAAAAACTATTAATGATAGAGAGATGCGGTCTATTTTGCCGTCTTCCTCAGATTCCGCTGAAAACAGTGATAACAAACTTACCCGGCTTGTATACACACTTCCTTGTTGCGCAATACCACTACGTCAAAGGCCAATGAAATCGATGTTGTTTGGCAGATTCACAAGCAACAACCAATGGAAAAATTGCAGATGGATGAATATTTTTCTTACCCAATCAGAGGAAGGTTACCATGACGTATTCTAGCAAATCGGAGGACTCTAGCCTTGCAAGGGGTGGTACTATATACTATAACGCAAACAGCGTTGAGTGGCAGAGACGACAGAAAGCGAACGGACGCATCGAGTATAAACAAGGCTTTACGGAGCGAGAGCGCACAGAGATATGAGAGAGAGACAGAACAATTATAATATATATATATATATATACAATTATAGCATTATTTATTGTTTTAGCACTTTTATTATAGCAAGCAGTAAACGATTTACGGTGGAACAAGCTCTGGAACAATTACTGTAAAGTGACGAGGAAAAAGCATTGCTTAGAAAATTCTAAGCATTCCTAAGAAAAACGCCTGGGACTATTTGTAAATAAAGTTAAATTTTTCATTGTTCTTTACACATTTTATTTAACAATTACACATGTCTGTCAAGCAAAGGCTTTGATAAATATATTTTTTGTTCAAAAACTATTTCACTATTGTTGTGTGATGTGTGATTTTCAGAAATAAATGCCAAAAATCGATTTTCGGTTTTTGAAATTCTCTAGTTTACTATACATTTTCACTTATACTTCCTTTATAAACATATTACATGCGTGCTTATGTTAGCTTAGGGTCTTCTGAATCCATAGATACCAAACACATAGTGTTCCATCTCCATTACATATAGTTTATAAGCCCAAATGTAAAATTAGAGAAAACGGATCAAAAAGAGCTTAGTCCCCAGAGGGTTCAACATTTAAAATATTCACAAATTAATAAGGAAAAAAATAAATTTTACTGCTTTTCTAAGGCCAAATTAGAACCTGGAAATTATATTTTCCCCACAGTGCTGAATGAGAAGAGCCTCTGGAACCATACAGAGAGATGATTTATAGGCTAATGGTAATAAATGTGTCTGAAAAAATAACGAGGCATTTTAATTGTTCGTTTAAAAGTGAAACAAAATATAGCCTATAAAGCTTGAAATGTCCAGTTCATTTATGAGACGCGCTCCAGTTCACGGAGATCATGAAAGCGCGCCTGATTGTTTTATTTTATTTTACAAAAGCACAACGTTTTCTTGTTATTGTGAGTTTAGACAAATAAAAGTAGTTGTGAATTATGTGTTATTCTTTTCTGTATGACCAGAAATGATAGAGTATTTTAAGTTGTTTCCACTGTAGGAAAATGCAAGTCTTCGCTGTGATGGTGAAAATGATGACAGAAGATGCAATTGCAGAAAACCGGATTTATTATAATAACAGATGTGAGGATGAACAGATGACAGTCCAAAGTCCACTGGTAGCGCAGGGGCAGGTGAGCAACCCGACAATCCGTGATGTGTAGATTAGAGGTCTTCACGGGTCGAAAAATTCGTCCCCGAACCGGAAGAGACCCGTAATGTGCTACACTGAACCGACCCGGACCCGTCTATTATTTCAAAAGCTGGACCCGGACCCGTGCAGATCCGAAAAATGCCATAAATGTACTACCCGGACCCGACCTGGACCCGTCTATTATTTGAAAACTGGACCCGAAACCGGTGGGAAGACACAAACTCGACTGGACCCGATTGTCACATATTATTCCACACAAGTTGCGAAAAATAAAACTTTTTGTCTTACCTAATTTTAATAGCTGTCATCTCACTTCCTTGTAATGTTAACGTTAACTTTTTACCTGACTGACTGTGATGCATTACAATCCACTGACAAGAAAGTTCTATCCATGTTATTCCTCTCGTTATTCCAAGCTTAATCCACTCATTATTTCAGCCAAAAGTCCACTTGATGTTATATGGTGACAGATGACAAATCCAACTTTGCATATGTACATTCTGACTCGAGTTAACTCGCATAATAACTTTGACTTTTTGCCCTTTTGAACTATAATAATGATTGCTCGTTCAGTGCAATGGGCGCTGTTATTTATTTGCTATCATATGTGTGCTCTCTGCCCCTGCATCGAGTCTGAATCTGACCACCAAAACTTTAAGATTAAACAAAACGGTTCATTTATATTATTATAAAAATGGGAGAAAATGTAACGCGCGGTTTGGCGGAAGCTCTGGTTGCCATAGAAACATGACACGCGCTTGAGACTGCACATGCGCGCTGGCTGGATCAACCTAAAATATGCGTTTACTTTTCCTAATTTTACAAGTTGCAAGTTACAAAAAAACACAAGCAGTGCTGACTGACTCGGTCTGATCACGCCACTGCCGTGTGTTTTCCGAGACAAGTCCGATGACTCCGATCGCACGGGTATTACACACAACGTTAAACAGACCCGGGACCCGAAGTTATAGATTCGGACCCGACCCGGACCCGGCTGATCATTTAAAATATAGACCCGAACCCGTACGGGTCCCGGGTCGGGTCCCGGGTTGACGGGTCTCGGGTGCACTGTGAAGACCTCTAGTGTAGATACTGTCACCCGGTGATCCGTGAAGTGAAGAGATAGCCACCCGATAATCCGTGAAGTGAAGAGATGAGACAGGTTCCTCCGAATGACGGCAGCCAGACAGGACTCAACACGATGGCAGGCAAACAGCAACTCAACAATACTCCAAACAGGAACGGGAAACACCAGACGAAGACTAGACAGCACAGGGATACATCCAACAACGATCTGACAAACACAAGACAAAAGACCAAGGTATAAGTAGAGATCGCTGATCAGAATCAACTGGCGCTGATGACAATCAGTGGCTGATCAGCGACCACACCCATAATCACGCACATACACAAACACAGCGCGAGAAGCAGTCAGTGAATCAATGAACCGTGACTTTTTTGTAATAAAAATTACCCCTCCCCCTAAGAGCGCCTCCTGGCTCTCCCAGGAGGACCTACCTGTTGATTGTAATCATCAATAAGGGATTGATCCAGAATGTCCCTGGCAGGTACCCAACTTCTCTCCTCCGGACCGTAACCTTCCCAGTCCACCAAATACTGGTATCCGCGTCCCCTCCGTCTCGAGTCCAGAATACGATTGACCGAATATGTGGGTTCCCCATCTACGAGTCGCGGCGGTGGAGGAACTGGAACCGGCGGATTAAGATGAGAACGAAAAACAGGTTTTAATTTGGAAACATGAAAGGCGGGGTGAATTCTCCTGTACGCAGGAGGAAGTTTGAGGCGGACTGTCACCGGACTAATGATCTTGGTGACAGTAAATGGGCCAATGAATTTGGGAGCTAATTTATTAGACACGGAGCGGAGCGGAATGTTTCTGGTAGAAAGCCACACTTTTTGACCTACGACGTATACGGGAGGTCTGGACCGGTGGCGATCGGCCTTAGCCTTGGTGCGTGCCCCCACCTGGAGCAGAGTCTCATGGGCTCTGGTCCATGTGCGGTGGCACCTCTGGACGAAGGCGTGAGCGGAGGGGACCGCGACTTCGGATTCCAGGCTAGAAAAAACTGGTGGCTGGTACCCTAAGCTACACTCAAACGGAGATAGGCCCGTAGGTGACACTGGTAATGAGTTGTGTGCGTACTCCACCAATGAGAGTTGCTGACTCCAGGAGGAAGGATTCTTAGACACCAAACATCGCAACACTCTCTCTAAATCTTGGTTGGCTCTTTCGGTTTGCCCATTGCTTTGGGGGTGGTAACCCGAAGACAGACTGACAGTCACTCCCAGTAATCTACAAAACTCCTGCCAAAATTTGGACACAAATTGGGAACCCCTGTCCGAGACCACGTCAGTCGGGAGGCCATGTAGACGAACAACGTGATCTAAAGGTGATGATACACAGGGCAACTTTTTGAGCAATGTTGCTGGGCAATGTTGCCGTCAATGGGCAACCAGATGAGACACAGGGCCCACGACCGATCTAAATTATCCAGAAAGAAATGTATTGCCCATTTTCAATGAGAAAGTAGCCAAGCAACAATCGCTCGGCAAGATTGCCCAGCAACATTGCTCAAAAAGTTGCCCTGTGTATCATCACCTTAAGACAGCCACCACTGTCTCCTTGGCAGATGGTAATTTGGGCAAGGGAATAAAATGAGCTGCCTTCGAGAACCGGTCCACTATGGTCAAAACAACCGTCTTGCCCTGGGAGGGTGGGAGGGCGGTAATGAAATCTAGCGCTATATGGGACCAGGGTCTCGAAGGGACAGACAGCGGTTGGAGTAACCCATCTGGGGGTCAATTGGAAGTCTTACCAGTGGCACAAACCGAGCAAGCCAAAACAAAACTCTGAATGTCGCGAGCCATTAACGGCCACCAAAATCGTTGCTTGACCAAAAAACTGGTGCGGTTTACCCCTGGATGACATGCTATGCTGGAACAGTGACCCCATCGAATGACGTCGGACCGAACTCCCTCTGTCACAAACAATCGACTCGTGGGCAACCGGGCGGAGGCATTACCCCTTCTAAGGCCGTCCTGACCTTCGATTTGACCTCCCATTTGAGTGTGGAGATAAATAGTGTCTCGGGTAAAATACCCTCGGGAGTAACCGGGCGTTCGGATTGGTCAAAAATACGAGATAAAGAATCGGGTTTGATGTTCTTAGACCCCGGGCGGTGCGAGAGTGAAAAATCAAAACGACCGAAAAAAAGTGCCCAACGAGCCTGCCTAGAGTTGAGTCTTTTGGCAGATCTGATATATTCTAGGTTCTTGTGATCGGTCCAAATGATAAAAGGTACCCCCGATCCTTCCAACCAATGATGCCACTCCTCCAGCGCTAACTTGACTGCCAACAACTCCCTATTACCAATGTCATAGTTACGTTCAGCAGGCGATAAACGATGGGACAAAAACGCGCAAGGGTGCATCTTGTCGTCTGTGGAAGAGCGCTGTGAAAGAACTGCACCTACCCCAACCTCTGACGCGTCGACCTCCACCACGAACTGACGTGATGAATCAGGGGCAATCAAGATGGGAGCTGAACTGAAGCGGCTCTTGAGGTTAGCGAATACAGCCTTAACCTTGTCAGGATCCATGTGCACACCCTCAGGCGAGATGCAACCTAAGAAAGGAACAGACTGTGCATGAAAAGCGCATTTCTCCGCCTTGACAAAAAGCCCATTCTCTAGCAACCTCTGAAGCACTCGTCTGACGTGCTGAACGTCTTCCTGGAGAGAAGAAGAAAATATCAATATGTCATCCAGGTAGACACATATGAACTGGTCGACCATATCTCTCAGCACGTCATTGACGAGTGCCTGGAAAACCGCTGGGGAGTTGGACAGCCCAAACGGCATGACCAAATATTCAAAATGGCCCCTGGGAGTGTTAAAAGCAGTTTTCCATTCATCCCCCTTCCTGATGCGAACCAAATGATATGCATTGCGTAAATCCAATTTTGTGAAGACGGAGGCTCCCTGTAACCGCTCGAAGGCTGAAGACATCAACGGCAAAGGATAAGTATTCTTTACCGTGATGTTGTTCAACCCTCGGTAATCAATGCACGGTTGCAGAGATCCGTTTGTTTGGAACGAGGAACAGCATGGACCGTTATTCTCCCACACCGCCGTTCCCCACAGGGCTGCCCGTCCGGACAACAGAGTGAGCACCAGAGCCACCTTGGTCTTCTCAGTGGCAAACGTCTGGGGCTGCAGGACAAAAAACATGGAACACTTCGTTAGGAATGCCCTGCAAAACTGTGGCTCACCGTTATACCTCTCCAGGGCAGGTAATCTTGGCTCAGGCAAATGGTTGGTTGAAGAAGGCGTGGGGGAAGTCGGCGGTGCAGGAGGCGCAGTGGGAGGCGCTAGTTGTTGGAAGCGCTGGGTGAGCTCGGTCACCTGCGCTACCAACGCTTGTACAGCACGACCAGTCATGGCTAGATTTTCTTCCTGCTGGTCCATCCTTGTGGCGTTCCTGGAAAGGAATTCACTGAGTTCCGGGGTTCTCGCTGCATCCATGGTTGGTCAGATCGTTCTGTGACGGTGAAAATGATGACAGAAGATGCAATTGCAGAAAACCGGATTTATTATAATAACAGATGTGAGGATGAACAGATGACACAGTCCAAAGTCCACTGGTACCGCAGGGGCAGGTGAGTAACCTGACAATCCGTGATGTGTAGATACTGTCACCCGGTGATCCGTGAAGTGAAGAGATAGCCACCCGATAATCTGTGAAGTGAAGAGATGAGACAGGTTCCTCCGAATGACGGCAGGCAGACAGGACTCAACACGACAGCAGGCAAACAGCAACTCGACAATACTCCAAACAGGAACAGGAAACACCAGATGAAGACTAGACAGCACAGGGATACATCCAACAACGATCTGACAAACACAAGACGAAAGACCAAGGTATAAGTAGAGATCGCTGATCAGAATCAGCTGGCGCTGATGACAATCAATGGCTGATCAGCGACCACACCCATAATCATGCACATACACAAACACAGCGCGAGAAGCAGTCAGTGAATCAATGAACCGTGACATTCGCGCCCACGCCTCCGTGCCATGCAGTGCGCGGTCCACACTCCGCACAAACACATATGCGTCAAAATCTTGTGTTTATTTGTGATAATCTTATCCCTGTATTATTATTGTCTAACCTGTATTATGACTCACATTTTACATTGCTTTGTTCCTTTTTTGGATAAAAGCGCCTTCTAAATATAGCCTAAATGTAATAATAATAATGATAGGCTATTTATTTTTATAATTTGCGTTTAATGAGTTCACTGAAGACAGTCATATGTCAATCATAAAATAAGTTACGTGTGTTTTATTTTTATATAACCTAACCTTGTGTTTGTGTTATAGCCTATTTCTTTTTTGCTTATTCTATTATACTGAGCTTTTTCCTACCAAAAAATGGACTTTAAAGATACAAGTTTAAACATAATGAAATCCCGCACCTAAACAGGAGGCCTGGTTGAATCATCCGGGACAGACTGGGGGAGAGGCCACAAATCCATGAGTAGCCTACAGTTTACAAACCCGTGGGAACGGATTGCGAAAGTACATTTTATTTGTAAATAATAAAAAAAATACACTAGCCTTGAACATATATATATATACAGTATATACACTCACCGGCCACTTTATTAGGTACCCCATGCTAGTAACGGGTTGGACCCCCATTTGCCTTCAGAACTGCCTCAATTCTTCGTGGCATAGATTCAACAAGGTGCTGGAAGCATTCCTCAGGGAGTTTGGTCCATATTGACATGATGGCATCACACAGTTGCCGCAGATTTGTCGGCTGCACATCCATGATGCGAATCTCCCGTTCCACCACATCCCAAAGATGCTCTATTGGATTGAGATCTGGTGACTGTGGAGGCCATTTGAGTACAGCGAACTCATTGTCATGTTCAAGAAACCAGTCTGTGATGATTCCAGCTTTATGACATGGCGCATTATCCTGCTGAAAGTAGCCATCAGAAGTTGGGTACATTGTGGTCATAAAGGGATGGACATGGTCAGCAACAATACTCAGGTAGGCTGTGGCGTTGCAACGATGCTCAATTGGTACCAAGGGGCCCAAAGAGTGCCAAGAAAATATTCCCCACACCATGACACCACCACCACCAGCCTGAACCGTTGATACAAGGCAGGATGGATCCATGCTTTCATGTTGTAGACGCCAAATTCTGACCCTACCATCCGAATGTCGCAGCAGAAATCGAGACTCATCAGACCAGGCAACGTTTTTCCAATCTTCTATTGTCCAATTTCGATGAGCTTGTGCAAATTGTAGCCTCAGTTTCCTGTTCTTAGCTGAAAGGAGTGGCACCCGGTGTGGTCTTCTGCTGCTGTAGCCCATCTGCCTCAAAGTTCGACGTACTGTGCGTTCAGAGATGCTCTTCTGCCCATCTTGGTTGTAACGGGTGGTTATTTGAGTCACTGTTGCCCTTCTATCAGCTCGAACCAGTCTGGCCATTCTCCTCTGACCTCTGGCATCAACAAGGCATTTCCGCCCACAGAACTGCCGCTCACTTGATGTTTTTTCTTTTTCGGACCATTCTCTGTAAACCCTAGAGATGGTTGTGCGTGAAAATCCCAGTAGATTAGCAGTTTCTGAAATACTCAGACCAGCCCTTCTGGCACCAACAATCATGCCACGTTCAAAGTCACTCAAATCACCTTTCTTCCCCATACTGATGCTCGGTTTGAACTGCAGGAGATTGTCTTGACCATGTCTACATGCCTAAATGCACTGAGTTGCCGCCATGTGATTGGCTACTTAGAAATTAAGTGTTAACGAGCAGTTGGACAGGTGTACCTAATAAAGTGGCCGGTGAGTGTATATATATATGCCTATGTATGTTTTCTTTTCTTTTCATATTTCATTACATTATTTACGTAAATTAACGCCCAATAATTGAACAGTTTAAAGTGTAATCCGGCTTCAAGAGTCGCTCTGAATTGGGATGCAGTAAACCAGCTCTGGCCATGGTCTTGGCTAAGCCGAATACATGACCCACGGCGTCGGGGGTGAAACATTCTCACTATGTCCTCCAGTAAAATATAAAACATAAAAATGACAATAGCCAATTCTGGCTCCATAGCTGTTTACTCAATTATAACAAATTAATTGGGATCAGGATGGCAGCTGTATTCTCGCACCGTTGCTTTCATGGCGCCAAGGGCAGTAATCGGGAACACCTGGATGCGCAATTAGGAAATCCTACGAAGGCTACATAGTGCGTCCTTCGAAGGTGTAAACACAAACTGCGTGCTAGACAGAGCACAACAACACACATGGACAGAAGAGTGTACTGTCCGAGCGAACACAAAACCACACGCTCACACGACAAGAGGACACGATACTGAATCTGTGTTTAAATTACTTCAAAAAAATTATAAAAACACATTTATGCTATAACTTTAAGTTTCTAAGCAATTTTTGTAAATACATTGCAGGACCTGGATAGAATTAACTTCACCTGAATCCAGATCAAGCTCAAAGATCTGACTGCATTCCAGACTGAATCACATGAATCCAGATTTGAAACAAAGATCTCATCAAAGAAGGAACTTTTCACCTGAATCCAGATTTGAAACAAAGATCTCATCAAAGAAGGAACTTTTCTGACTGAAATCCAGACTGAATCTTGAAAACTTCAAGCCACAAAGATCTCAACAAAGCTGACTGAGCTCCAGAACTGAATCTCAACAAAGAATTAATTTTTCTGACTGAGTTCCAGACTGAATCTTTTCCGTACAAACAACGATTTGGTGAGTTTCACTCTATTCAAAGAACCGCTGAATGACCAGTACAAATCTCTGCGCCGTCAGAGAAGTGTTATCAGACAGCTTTAGTGTTTGGTTAACAAAGTTACCCTTTAAAAGTTTTTAATTTAGAGATGAAAGTGGTTACCCTCTGTTTCAGGCAGGGAAGATTAGAATAAAGTGCTAGTTATTAAGTTTTATCCTCTAAAGTTAGAGAAGATTAACATTATGTGTTAATATTTTTAGATAACCTCTGTTCAATGACAATGCACTACGTGCTAGTTATTTAGTTTTATCCTCTAAAAGTTGAAAAGGTGAAATGTCCATTTTCTTTTTTAGGGAAGATTAGAGTAACGTGCTAATAGTTTGTGATGTGGTGGTAACAAGGAAGATTAACAACAGTTGATCTGTGTTAACGAGTGTAGCCTCTGTTTGATCAGAGAAGTTTTAGTTTTTGATTGTGTGATAAAGAACATCACAAAATGGTTAGGAAAAATGCTAGACTGATTCCAACTACTGAGAAACGTGGACTAGCTAGCCCTTTATGGACAGACAGTGAGTTCAAGTCATTGTTAGGAGAGCAAATGGACTCCATAGTGACTGAGTCAGTTAGATTGGATTTGACAAAGAAATTTGGTATTGATCCAGACAAAGTTTGGTCTATTGATGAATGCAAGAAGGTGCATGTATCAGGAAGAAAAACGCAAAAGGCATTATTTGTTGTATTGATAAGTTAAATTAACAGAACAAACAATTACACACTTGAGTTTCCCGTCTCACAGACAAGGTGGGCCATAACCAGGCCTCAACCAAATATGAATCTGAAGACCAACAGTCAGATGAAAACTATTCTGATTTACAGTCTTTCTGTAGACTAGAAAACACTAGAAATTCTGGTTTGATAGATAAAGATGTAAATGCAGTTGAAGTGCCAGCAGCCATATCACCCTGTAGCCCAAGACTGGTTGCCCACTGAAGCTAAGCAGGGCTGAGCCTGGTTAGTACCTGGATGGGAGACCTCATGAGAAAACCAGGTTGCTGCTGGAAGAGGTGTTAGTGAGGCCAGCAGGGGGTGCTATCCCTGTGGTCTGTGTGGGTCCTAACGCCCCAGTGTAGTGATGGGGACACTATACTGTCAAAATAGCACCGTCCTTCGGATGAGACGTTAAACCGAGGCCCTGACTCTCTGGTCACAAAAAATCCAAGGATGTCTTTCGAAAGAGTAGGGGTGTAACCCCGGCATCCTGGCCAAATCTGCCCATTGGCCTCTGTCCATCATGGCCTCCTAATCATCCCTGTATACTGATTGGCTTCATCACTGGCTGCGTTCGGAATCGCATACTCAATGAGTAGGTACTTAATTTCAATGAGTACTTACTTAACGAGCGCTAAAAGAGTAGGTACTTTATAGCCAAATCTCGTTGAGTATGAATGCGATCCGGATATCATCGCCATGTTGACGTTATCATGTGACCTACGACGCGTTATCACAAGCGCAACAACTTAAAAGATATGAACGACACGTTTAATTCATCTATTGTAAATATCTCGATATTGATTAAACTTGCTCATTTTGTGGTATTGTTGAAGAAACAGCTCTCCATTTATTTTGTAAATACATTTAGGGTTGATTTAAGTTGTTATATTTTAAACCATACTAATGTGACCCACAGTTTTATCCTTATAACGATCAAGTCAAGTCAAGTCAAGTCAAGTATATTTATATAGCGCTTTTCACAATACAGATTGTATCAAAGCAGCTTCACAATATCAATCAAAACAACATAACAATGTTTGTTTATTAGTGGAAAACAATAAAATAAAAAAGACATCCAAGTTTGGAAGGGCTGATCAATGTTATTAATGATTGGTTAATTAATTTGAATATCCCCATATATTTATGGGGATATATTTTTTTATTAAGAAACCCCCAAATCTTGAATATGTTGTTAATTTCTTTATTTTATACCCAAAAAGTTTCTCATTTGTTTCCCTCTTTTTCTTGATGAATTTATCTCTCGTTTCATCCCTCAGACTTATAACAATTTTTTTTTTTTAAATGTATTATGATACAACTATGGTATCTTTCCATAATCTTGTTGTATGTAATAACTTTAAATTATATGAGTGACAGGTGCACTAACACTTCATAACATCAGTAACTCGACAGCCCTACCTAGAACAGTTTTCCTCTGCGTGTGTAATGTCTGCACAAAGGAGACGGGCCGCTGCTCGAAGATCTCTCCGTTGGAGAAAACTGTTGATTTTATACTCGAAAAATTTAAGTATCGCTCCTTAAAAATGTATATTACCTCAGAATGAATTGCATTGTTAGCCCACCCCAAAACTTAAACAAAATAATAATATTAAATGCTGACCAATACTTAATTATATTACTTTTTTAAATTTATATACTAAAAATTATATAATTTAATACACTCTTAGAAGAAAAGGTTCTATATAGAACCTTAAAATGTTCTATCAGGCGCTACGTATTTGGAACCCCTAAAAGGTTCTATACAGAACCCTTTTTAAGGGTTCAATCAAAAGAACCCTTTAGGATTCTTTGTAACCAGGAAAAAGGTTCTATATGGAGCCTTTAAGGGGTTCATTAATTATTTTGGTTTTGTCAAATAATAGCCTAAAGAACCTTTGTGCCAAAAGGGTTCTTTCTTGTCATTATAGAACCTTTTTAGCATAAAATGTTCTTTGGAGTAAAGAACCCTATGGTTCTATATAGAACCCCAATGAACCCTTTTTTCTAAGAGTGTAAAACAAGCTAAATGTAATTTGTTTTGTCATATGACATAGTTATGCATTAATACACACTAGATAAAGCCAAGCAATGAATTAATGCATACATAAATTAAATAATTATATTTTATATACTGAAAACAATAAGAAACATGAATAAATGAGTAAAAGAACAAATAAAAACTAGAAAAAGTTCGTCGAGACAAACTTTAAGTTGGCTTGTGAAAGTTTGGACCAATAAGTTTGAAGAAGTTTAAAGAAGTTTAAAGTTTAATTAGTTTATAGTTTAGTAAGAAAGAAAGAAAGATAGATTAGTTAGAAAGAAAGAAAAAAAGATTAGTAAGAAAGAAAGAAAGATAGATTAGTTAGAAAGAAAGAAAGAAAGAAAGATAGATTAGTTAGAAAGAAAGATAGATTAGTAAGAAAGAAAGAAAGAAATATAGATAAGTTAGAAAGAAAGAAAGAAAAAAAGATTAGTTAGAAAGAAAGAAAGAAAGATAGATTAGTTAGAAAAAAGAAAGAAAAAAAGATTAGTAAGAAAGAAAGAAAGAAAGATAGATTAGTTAGAAAGAAAGAAAGAAAGAGATTAGTTAGAAAGAAAGATAGATTAGTAAGAAAGAAAGAAAGAAAGAAAGATAGATTAGTTAGAAAGAAAGATAGATTAGTAAGAAAGAAAGAAAGAAATATAGATAAGTTAGAAAGAAAGAAAGAAAAAAAGATTAGTTAGAAAGAAAGAAAGAAAGATAGATTAGTTAGAAAAAAGAAAGAAAAAAAGATTAGTAAGAAAGAAAGAAAGAAAGATAGATTAGTTAGAAAGAAAGAAAGAAAGAGATTAGTTAGAAAGAAAGATAGATTAGTAAGAAAGAAAGAAAGAAAGAAATATAGATAAGTTAGAAAGAAAGAAAGATAGATTAGTTAGAAAGAAAGAAAGAAAAAAAGATTAGTAAGAAAGAAAGAAAGAAAGATAAATTAGTAAGAAAGAAAGATTGATTAGTAAGAAAGATAGAAAGATAGATAGATTAGTTAGAAAGAAAGAAAAAAAGATTAGTGAGAAAGAAAGAAAGAAAGAAAGAAAGAAAGATAGATTAGTTAGAAAGAAAGAAAGAAAGATTAGTTAGAAAGAAAAAAGGAAAGAAAGATAGATTAGTAAGAAAGAAAGAAAGAAAGATAAATTAGTAAGAAAGAAAGAAAGATTGATTAGTAAGAAAGATAGAAAGATAGATAGATTAGTTAGAAAGAAAGAAAGAAAAAGAGATTAGTGAGAAAGAAAGATAGATTAGTTAGAAAGAAAGAAAGAAAGAAAGAAAGTTAATTAAAAAGAAAGAAAGAAAGATAGATTAGGTAGAAAGAAAGATAGAAAGATACACTCACCGGCCACTTTATTAGGTACCCCATGCTAGTAACGGGTTGGACCCCCTTTTGCCTTCAGAACTGCCTCAATTCTTCGTGGCATAGATTCAACAAGGTGCTGGAAGCATTCCTCAGGGAGTTTGGTCCATATTGACATGATGGCATCACACAGTTGCCGCAGATTTGTCGGCTGCACATCCATGATGCGAATCTCCCGTTCCACCACATCCCAAAGATGCTCTATTGGATTGAGATCTGGTGACTGTGGAGGCCATTTGAGTACAGCGAACTCATTGTCATGTTCAAGAAACCAGTCTGAGATGATTCCAGCTTTATGACATGGCGCATTATCCTGCTGAAAGTAGCCATCAGAAGTTGGGTACATTGTGGTCATAAAGGGATGGACATGGTCAGCAACAATACTCAGGTAGGCTGTGGCGTTGCAACGATGCTCAATTGGTACCAAGGGGCCCAAAGAGTGCCAAGAAAATATTCCCCACACCATGACACCACCACCACCAGCCTGAACCGTTGATACAAGGCAGGATGGATCCATGCTTTCATGTTGTAGACGCCAAATTCTGACCCTACCATCCGAATGTCGCAGCAGAAATCGAGACTCATCAGACCAGGCAACGTTTTTCCAATCTTCTATTGTCCAATTTCGATGAGCTTGTGCAAATTGTAGCCTCAGTTTCCTGTTCTTAGCTGAAAGGAGTGGCACCCGGTGTGGTCTTCTGCTGCTGTAGCCCATCTGCCTCAAAGTTCGACGTACTGTGCGTTCAGAGATGCTCTTCTGCCCACCTTGGTTGTAACGGGTGGTTATTTGAGTCACTGTTGCCCTTCTATCAGCTCGAACCAGTCTGGCCATTCTCCTCTGACCTCTGGCATCAACAAGGCATTTCCGCCCACAGAACTGCCGCTCACTGGATGTTTTTTCTTTTTCGGACCATTCTCTGTAAACCCTAGAGATGGTTGTGCGTGAAAATCCCAGTAGATTAGCAGTTTCTGAAATACTCAGACCAGCCCTTCTGGCACCAACAATCATGCCACGTTCAAAGTCACTCAAATCACCTTTCTTCCCCATACTGATGCTCGGGTTGAACTGCAGGAGATTGTCTTGACCATGTCTACATGCCTAAATGCACTGAGTTGGCGCCATGTGATTGGCTGCTTAGAAATTAAGTGTTAACGAGCAGTTGGACAGGTGTACCTAATAAAGTGGCCGGTGAGTGTAGATAGATTAGTTAGAAAGAAAAAGAAAGATAGTTTTTATTTAGAAAGAAAGAAAGATAGATTAGTTAGAAAGAAAGAAAGAAAGAAAGAAAGTTAATTAAAAAGAAAGAAAGAAAGATAGATTAGGTAGAAAGAAAGATAGAAAGATAGATAGATTAGTTAGAAAGAAAGAAAGAAAATTAATTAAAGAGAAAGAAAGAAAGATTAGTTAGAAAGATAGATTAGTTAGAAAGAAAGAAAGAAAAAAAGATTAGTAAGAAAGAAAGATAGATTAGTTAGAAAGAAAGAAAGAAAGAAAGAAAGAGAAAGAAAGAAATATAGATAAGTTAGAAAGAAAGAAAGATAGATTAGTTAGAAAGAAAGAAAGATGGATTAGTTAGAAAGAAAGAAAAAAGATTAGTTAGAAAGAAAGAAAGAAAGATAGATTAGTTAGAAAGAAAGAAAGAAAGAAAGAGATTAGTTAGAAAGAAAAAGAAAGATAGATTAGTTAGAAAGAAAGAAAGATAGATCAGTTAGAAAGAAAGAAAGAAAGAAAGAAAGAAAGTTAATTAAAAAGAAAGAAAGAAAGATTAGTTAGAAAGATAGATTAGTTAGAAAGAAAGAAAGAAAAAAAGATTAGTAAGAAAGAAAGAAAGAAAGAAAGAAAGATAGATTAGTTAGAAAGAAAGAAAAAAAGATTAGTTAGAAAGAAAGAAACATAGATTAGTTAGAAAAAAGAAAGAAAAAAAGATTAGTAAGAAAGAAAGATAGATTAGTTAGAAAGAAAAAAGGAAAGAAAGATAGATTAGTAAGAAAGAAAGAAAGAAAAAAAGATTAGTGAGAAAGAAAGATAGATTAGTTAGAAAGAAAGAAAGAAAGATTAGTTAGTAAGAAAAAGAAAGATAGATTAGTTAGAAAGAAAGAAAGATAAATTAGTTAGAAAGAAAGAAAGAAAGAAAGAAAGTTAATTAAAAAGAAAGAAAGAAAGATAGATTAGGTAGAAAGAAAGATAGAAAGATAGATAGATTAGTTAGAAAGAAAGAAAGAAAGTTAATTAAAAAGAAAGAAAGAAAGATTAGTTAGAAAGATAGATTAGTTAGAAAGAAAGAAAGAAAAAAAGAAAGAAAGAAAGAAAGAAAGAAAGAAAGAAAGAAAGAAAGAAAGAAAGAAAGAGAAAGAAAGAAAGAAATATAGATAAGTTAGAAAGAAAGAAAGATAGATTAGTTAGAAAGAAAGAAAGATGGATTAGTTAGAAAGAAAGAAAAAAGATTAGTTAGAAAGAAAGAAAGATAGATTAGTTAGAAAGAAAAAAGGAAAGAAAGATAGATTAGTAAGAAAGAAAGGAAGAAAGATAGATTAGTGAGATAGATAGATTAGTTAGAAAGAAAGAAAGAAAAAAGATTAGTGAGAAAGAAAGATAGATTAGTTAGAGAGAAAGAAAGATGGATTAGTTAGAAAGAAAAAAAAAAGATTAGTAAGAAAGAAAGATAGATTAGTTAGAAAGAAAAAAGGAAAGAAAGATAGATTAGTAAGAAAGAAAGGAAGAAAGATAGATTAGTGAGATAGATAGATTAGTTAGAAAGAAAGAAAGAAAAAAGATTAGTGAGAAAGAAAGATAGATTAGTTAGAAAGAAAGAGATTAGTTAGAAAGAAAAAGAAAGATAGATTAGTTAGAAAGAAAGAAAGATAGATTAGTTAGAAAGAAAGAAAGAAAGAAAGAAAGTTAATTAAAAAGAAAAAAAGAAATATAGATTAGGTAGAAAGAAAGATAGATAGATTAGTTAGAAAGAAAGAAAGAAAGTTAATTAAAAAGAAAGAAAGAAAGATTAGTTAGAAGGATAGATTAGTTAGAAAGAAAGAAAGAAAGAAAAAAAGATTAGTAAGAAAGAAAGATAGATTAGTTAGTTAGAAAGAAAGAAAGAAAGAAAGAAATATAGATAAGTTAGAAAGAAAGAAAGATAGATTAGTTAGAAAGAAAGAAAAAAAGATTAGTTAGAAAGAAAGAATGAAAGATAGATAGATTAGTTAGAAAAAAAGAAAAAAAGATTAGTAAGAAAGAAAGAAAGATAGATTAGTTAGAAAGAAAAAAGGAAAGAAAGATATATTAGTAAGAAAGAAAGAAAGAAAGAGATTAGTGAGAAAGATAGATTAGTTAGAAAGAAAGAAAGAAAGATAGATTAGTTAGAAAGAAAAAGAAAGATAGATTAGTTAGAAAGAAAGATAGATTAGTTAGAAAGAAATAAATAAAGTTAATTAAAAAGAAAGAAAGATAGATAGATTAGTTAGAAAGAAAGAAAGAAAAAAAGATTAGTAAGAAAGAAAGAAAGATTAGTTAGAAAGAAAGAAAGATAGATTAGTTACAAAGAAAAAGAAAGATAGATTAGTTAGAAAGAAAGAAAGATAGATTGGTTAGAAAGAAAGAAAGAAAGAAAGTTAATTAAAAAGAAAGAAAGAAAGAAAGATTAGTTAGAAAGATAGATTAGTTAGAAAGAAAGAAAGAAAAAAATATTAGTAAGAAAGAAAGATAGATTAGTTAGAAAGAAAGAAAGAAAGATAGATTAGTAAGAAAGAAAGAAAGATTAGTTAGAAAGAAAGAAAGATAGATTAGTTAGAAAGAAAAAGAAAGATAGATCAGTTAGAAAGAAAGAAAGATAGATTAGTTAGAAAGAAAGAAAGAAAGTTAATTAAAAAGAAAGAAAGAAAGTAAGATAGATTAGTTAGAAAGAAAGAAAGATAGATTAGAAAGAAAGAAAGATAGATTAGTTAGAAAGAAAGATAGATTAGTTAGAAAGAAAGATAAATTAGTTAGAAAGAAAGATAGATTAGTTAAAAAACAAAGAAAGAGATTTGTTAGAAAGAAAGATAGATTAGTTAGAAAGATAGATTAGTTAGAAAGAAAGATAGATTAGTTAGAAAGAAAGATAACTTAGTTAGAAATAAAGAAAGATAGATTATTTAAAAAACAAAGAAAGATGGATTTGATAGAAAGAAAGATAGATTAGTTAGAAAAAAAGAAAGATAGATTAGTTAGAAAGAAAGAAAGATAAATTAGTTAGAAAGTAAGATAGATTAGTTAGAAAGAAAGATAGATTAGTTAGAAAGAAAGAAAGATAGATTAGTTAGAAAGATAGATAGATAAGTTAGAAAGAAAGAAAGAAAGATTAGTTAGAAAGAAAGATAGATTGGTTAGAAAGAAAGAAAGATTAGTTAGAAAGAAAGATAGATAGATTAGTTAGAAAGAAAAAAGATAGATTAGTTAGAAAGAAAGAAAGAAAGAAAGAAAGAAAGATTGGTTAGAAAGAAAGATAGATTAGTTAGAAAGATAGAAAGAAAGATAGATTAGTTAGAAAGAAAGAAACATAGATTAGTTAGAAAGAAAGAAAGAAAGATAGATTAGTTAGAAAGAAAGAAAGATTAGTTAGAAAGAAAGATAGATTAGTTAGAAAGAAAGATAGATTAGTTAGAAAGATAGATAGATAGATAGATTAGTTAGAAAGAAAGAAAGATAGATTAGTTAGAAAGAAAGATAGATAGATTAGTTAGAAAGAAAGATAGATTAGTTAGAAAGAAAGATAGATTAGTTAGAAAGATAGATAGATAGATAGATAGATTAGTTAGAAAGAAAGAAAGATAGATTAGTTAGAAAGAAAGATAGATAGATTAGTTAGAAAGAAAGATAGATTAGTTAGAAAGAAAGAAAGATAGATTAGTTAGAAAGAATGAAAAAAGAAAGAAAGAAAGAAAGATTGGTTAGAAAGAAAGATAGATTAGTTAGTAAGAAAGATATAAAGAAAGATGGATTAGTTAGAAAGAAAGAAACATAGATTAGTTAGAAAGAAAGAAAGAAAGAAAGATAGATTAGTTAGAAAGACTAGTTAGTTAGAAAGAAAGAGATAGATTAGTTAGAAAGAAAGATAGATAGATAGATAGATAGATTAGTTAGAAAGAAAGAAAGATAGATTAGTTAGAAAGAAAGAAAGATATATTAGTTAGAAAGAAAGATAGATAGATTAGTTAGAAAGAAAGAAAGATAGATTAGTTAGAAAGAAAGAAAGATATATTAGTTAGAAAGAAAGATAGATAGATTAGTTAGAAAAAAAAGATAGATTAGTTAGAAAGAAAGAAAGATAGATTAGTTAGAAAGAAAGATAGATAGATTAGTTAGAAAGAAAGAAAGATTAGTTAGAAAGAAAGAAAGAATGATAGATTGGTTAGAAAGAAAGAAAGATAGATTAGTAAGAAAGAAAGAAAGGAATAAAGAACGATAGATTAGTTAGAAATAAAGATAAAGTAGTTAGAAAGAAAGATAGATAGATTAGTTAGAAAGAAAGATAGATAGATAGATTAGTTAGAAAGATAGATTATTTAGAAAGAAAGAAAGATAGATTAGTTAGAAAGAAAGAAAGATTAGTTAGAAAGAAAGAAAGATTAGTTAGAAAGAAAGATAGATAGATTAGTTAGAAAGAAAAAAAGAAAGAAAGAAAGAAAGAAAGAAAGAAAAATTGGTTAGAAAGAAAGATAGATTAGTTTGAAAGATAGAGATTAGTTAGAAAGAAAGAAAAGATTAGTTAGAATGAAAGAAAGATAGATAGATTAGTTAGAAAGAAAGAAAGATAGATAGATTAGTTAGAAAGAAAGAAAGATTAGTTAGAAAGAAAAAAGATAGATTAGTTAGAAAGAAAGAATAAAAGAAAGTAAGAAAGAAAGAATGAAAGATTGGTTAGAAAGAAAGAGATTAGTTAGAAAGATAGATAGATTAGTTAGAAAGAAAGAAAAGTTAGAATGAAAGAAAGATAGAGTAGTTAGAAAGAAAGAAAGATAGATAGATTAGAAAGAAAGATAGATTAGTTAGAAAGAAAGTAAGGTAGATTAGTTAGAAAGAAAGATAGATTAGTTAGAAAGAAGAAAGATAGATTAGTTAGAAAGAAAGAAAGATTAGTTAGAAAGAAAGAAAGATAGATCAGTTAGCAAGAAATAAATATTAGTTAGAAAGAAAGAAAGATTAGTTTGAAAGAAAGAAAGATTAGTTTGAAAGAAAGATAGATTAGTAAGAAAGAAAGAAATAAAGAAAGATTAGGTAGAAAGAAAGAAAGATTAGTTAGAAAGAAAGAAAGATAAGTTAGAAAGATAGATAGATAGATAGATAGATAGATAGATAGATAGATAGATAGATAGATAGATAAAGTTCATTAGTACATATAGAATGGTAGTTTAATTGAATCTAGGGCTTCAGGGAGTTTAGATTTGAGTTTTTGTGTTGTTCACTACTGGGCCACCGTAGTCTTGGCTCAATTTGAACTGTTGCAATGAAAGTCAATGGGATTTTTATGATTTTTAATATTAATTTTTAAGAAATCTGAAAGTCAAATCAGTTTGAAAAGATATAGCACACCGAGTCAGAACAGTCTGAAGGTCTGACCCGAGTTTGGAGTTTGTAGAGTTAAAGCTCTAGGACGAGTTAGAGTCAGAATTTTTTGGGTAAGAAAAATAAGAAGAAGAAGAAGAAGAATAATAACTAGAAAAAGTTCGTCGAGACAAACTTTAAGTTGGCTTGTGAAAGTTTGGACCAATAAGTTTGAAGAAGTTTAAAGAAGTTTAAAGTTTAATTAGTTTATAGTTTAGTAAGAAAGAAAGAAAGATAGATTAGTTAAAAAGAAAGAAAAAAAGATTAGTAAGAAAGAAAGAAAGATAGATTAGTTAGAAAGAAAGAAAGAAAGAAAGAAAGAAAGAAAGATAGATAGATTAGTTAGAAAGAAAGATAGATTAGTAAGAAATAAAGAAAGAAAGAAATATAGATAAGTTAGAAAGAAAGAAAGATATATTAGTTAGAAAAAAAGAAAGAAAAAAAGATTAGTAAGAAAGAAAGAAAGATAGATTAGTTAGAAAGAAAAAAGGAAAGAAAGATAGATTAGTAAGAAAGAAAGAAAGAAAGATAAATTAGTAAGAAAGAAAAAAGATTGATTAGTAAGAAAGATAGAAAGATAGATAGCTTAGTTAGAAAGAAAGAAAAAAAGATTAGTGAGAAAGAAAGATAGATTAGTTAGAAAGAAAGAAAGATAGATTAGTTAGAAAGAAAGAAAGAAAGTTAATTAAAAAGAAAGAAAGAAAGATAGATTAGGTAGAAAGAAAGATAGAAAGATAGATAGATTAGTTAGAAAGAAAGAAAGAAAGATAGATAGATTAGTTAGAAAGAAAGAAAAAAAGATTAGTTAGAAAGAAAGAAAGAAAGATAGATTAGTTAGAAAAAAAGAAAGAAAAAAGATTAGTAAGAAAGAAAGAAAGATAGATTAGTTAGAAAGAAAAAAGGAAAGAAAGATAGATTAGTAAGAAAGAAAGAAAGAAAGATAAATTAGTAAGAAAGAAAGAAAGATTGATTAGTAAGAAAGATAGAAAGATAGATAGATTAGTTAGAAAGAAAGAAAGAAAAAAAGATTAGTGAGAAAGATAGATTAGTTATAAAGAAAGAAAGAAAGAGATTAGTTAGAAAGAAAAAGAAAGATAGATTAGTTAGAAAGAAAGAAAGATAGATTAGTTAGAAAGAAAGAAAGAAAGAAAGTTAATTAAAAAGAAAGAAAGAAAGATAGATTAGGTAGAAAGAAAGATAGAAAGATAGATAGATTAGTTAGAAAGAAAGAAAGAAAGTTAATTAAAAAGAAAGAAAGAAAGATTAGTTAGAAAGATAGATTAGTTAGAAAGAAAGAAAGAAACAAAGATTAGTAAGAAAGAAAGATAGATTAGTTAGAAAGAAAGAATGAATGAAAGAAAGAAAGAAAGAAAGTAAGAAAGAAAGAAATATAGATAAGTTAGAAAGAAAGAAAGATAGATTAGTTAGAAAGAAAGAAAAAAAGATTAGTTAGAAAGAAAGAAAGAAAGATAGATTAGTTAGAAAAAAAGAAAGAAAAAAAGATTAGTAAGAAAGAAAGAAAGATAGATTAGTTAGAAAGAAAAAAGGAAAGAAAGAAAGATTAGTAAGAAAGAAAGAAAGAAAGATAGATTAGTGAGAAAGATAGATTAGTTAGAAAGAAAGAAAGAAAAAAAGATTAGTGAGAAAGAAAGATAGATTAGTTAGAAAGAAAGAAAGAAAGAGATTAGTTAGAAAGAAAAAGAAAGATAGATTAGTTAGAAAGAAAAAAGGAAAGAAAGATAGATTAGTAAGAAAGAAAGAAAGATAAATTAGTAAGAAAGAAAGAAAGATTGATTAGTAAGAAAGATAGAAAGATAGATAGATTAGTTAGAAAGAAAGAAAGAAAAAAAGATTAGTGAGAAAGAAAGATAGATTAGTTATAAAGAAAGAAAGAAAGAGATTAGTTAGAAAGAAAAAGAAAGATAGATTAGTTAGAAAGAAAGAAAGATAGATTAGTTAGAAAGAAAGAAAGAAAGATAGATTAGGTAGAAAGAAAGATAGAAAGATAGATAGATTAGTTAGAAAGAAAGAAAGAAAGTTAATTAAAAAGAAAGAAAGAAAGATTAGTTAGAAAGATAGATTAGTTAGAAAGAAAGAAAGAAAAAAAGATTAGTAAGAAAGAAAGATAGATTAGTTAGAAAGAAAGAAAGAATGAAAGAAAGAATGAAAGAAAGAAAGAAAGAAAGTAAGAAAGAAAGAAAGAAATATAGATAAGTTAGAAAGAAAGAAAGATAGATTAGTTAGAAAGAAAGAAAAAAAGATTAGTTAGAAAGAAAGAAAGAAAGATAGATTAGTTAGAAAAAAAGAAAGAAAAAAAGATTAGTAAGAAAGAAAGAAAGATAGATTAGTTAGAAAGAAAAAAGGAAAGAAAGATAGATTAGTAAGAAAGAAAGAAAGAAAGATAGATTAGTGAGAAAGATAGATTAGTTAGAAAGAAAGAAAGAAAGATTAGTGAGAAAGAAAGATAGATTAGTTAGAAAGAAAGAAAGAGATTAGTTAGAAAGAAAAAGAAAGATAGATTAGTTAGAAAGAAAGAAAGATAGATAGTTTAGTTAGAAAGAAAGAAAAATAGATTTGTTAGAATAAAAGATAGATTAGTTAAAAAGAAAGAAAGATAGATAGATTAGTTAGAAAGAAAAAAGATAGATTAGTTAGAAAGAAAGAAAGAGATTTGTTAGAATGAAGGAAAGATAGATTAGTTAGAAAGAAAGAAAGATAGATAGATTAGTTAGAAAGAAAGATAGATTAGTCAAAACGAAAAGATGGATTAGTTAGAAAGAAAGAAAAATAGATTTGTTAGAATAAAAGATAGATTAGTTAAAAAGAAAGAAAGATAGATAGATTAGTTAGAAAGAAAGTTAGATTAGTTAGAAAGAAAGAAAGATAGATTAGAAAGAAAGATAGATAGATAGATTAGTTAGAAAGATAAATAGATTAGTTAGAAAGAAAGAAAGAAAGATAGATTAGTTAGTTAGAAAGAAAGTTAGATTAGTTAGAAAGAAAGATAGATTAGTTAGAATGAAAGAAAGATAGAGTAGTTAGAAAGAAAGAAAGATAGATTAGTTAGAAAGAAAGATAGATAAGTTAGAAAGAAAGATAGATAGATTAGTTAGAAAGAAAGATAGATTAGTTAGAAAGAAAGATAGATTAGTTAGAATGAAAGAAAGATAGAGTAGTTAGAAAGAAAGATAGATTAGTTAGAAAGAAAGATAGATTAGTTAGAATGAAAGAAAGATAGAGTAGTTAGAAAAAAGAAAGATAGATTAGTTAGCAAGAAAGATAGATTAGTTAGAATGAAAGAAAGATAGAGTAGTTAGAAAGAAAGAAAGATTAGTTAGAAAGAAAGATAGATTAGTTAGAAAGAAAGATAGATAGATTAGTTAGAAAGAAAGATAGATTAGTTAGAATGAAAGAAAGATAGAGTAGTTAGAAAGAAAGAAAGATAGATTAGTTAGAAAGAAAGTTCGATTAGTTAGAAAGAAAGAAAGATAGATTAGAAAGAAAGATAGATAGATAGATAGATTAGTTAGAAAGAAAGATAAATAGATTTGTTAGAAAGAAAGAAAGAAAGATAGATTAGTTAGTTAGAAAGAAAGTTAGATTAGTTAGAAAGAAAGATAGATTAGTTAGAATGAAAGAAAGATAGAGTAGTTAGAAAGAAAGAAAGATAGATTAGTTAGAAAGAAAGATAGATAAGTTAGAAAGAAAGATATATAGATTAGTTAGAAAGAAAGATAGATTAGTTAGAAAGAAAGATAGATTAGTTAGAATGAAAGAAAGATAGAGTAGTTAGAAAGAAAGAAAGATTAGTTAGAAAGAAAGATAGATTAGTTAGAAAGAAAGATAGATTAGTTAGAAAGAAAGATAGATTAGTTAGAAAGAAAGATAGATTAGTTAGAATGAAAGAAAGATAGAGTAGTTAGAAAGAAAGAAAGATAGATTAGTTAGAAAGAAAGATAGATTAGTTAGAATGAAAGAAAGATAGAGTAGTTAGAAAGAAAAAAGATAGATCAGTTAGAAAGAAAGATAGATTAGTTAGAAAGAAAAAAGATAGATTAGTTAGAATGAAAGAAAAAATAGATTAGTTAGAAAGAAAGAAAGAAAGAGATGTATAGATAGAAAGAGAGATAGATAGTTGAAAGAGATAGATAGATAGATAGATAGATAGATAGATAGATAGATAGATAGATAGATAGATAGATAGATAGATAGATAAGTTTATTAGTACATATAGAATGGTAGTTTAATTGAGTCTAGGGCTTCAGGGAGTTTAGATTTGAGTTTATTTGGTGTCCACTGCTGGGCCACCGTAGTCTTGGCTCAATTTGAACTGTTGCAATGAAAGTCAATGGGATTTTTATGATTTTTCATATTAATTTTTAAGAAATCTGAAAGTCAAATCAGTTTGAAAAGATATAGCACGCCGAGTCAGAACAGTCTGAAGGTCTGACCCGAGTTTGGAGTTTGTAGAGTTAAAGCTCTAGGACGAGTTAGAGTCAGAATTTTTTGGGTAAGAAAAATAAGAAGAAGAAGAAGAAGAAGAATAATAATAAGTTTAAATAGGATTTCAGTAAGTTGGCTTTTCCAAGCCAACTTAATAAGTTTAAATAGGATTTCAGTAAGTTGGCTTTTCCAAGCCAACTTAATAACCATCACAATAAACAAATGCATATACAAGTCAACAACACATGAAACAAAGCTTTATTAAGTTGGCTTGGAAAAGCCAACTTACTGAAATCCTATTTAAACTTATTATTATTCTTCTTCTTCTTCTTCTTCTTATTTTTCTTACCCAAAAAATTCTGACTCTAACTCGTCCTAGAGCTTTAACTCTACAAACTCCAAACTCGGGTCAGACCTTCAGACTGTTCTGACTCGGTGTGCTATATCTTTTCAAACTGATTTGACTTTCAGATTTCTTAAAAATTAATATTAAAAATCATAAAAATCCCATTGACTTTCATTGCAACAGTTCAAATTGAGCCAAGACTACGGTGGCCCAGTAGTGAACAACACAAAAACTCAAATCTAAACTCCCTGAAGCCCTAGATTCAATTAAACTACCATTCTATATGTACTAATGAACTTTATCTATCTATCTATCTATCTATCTATCTATCTATCTATCTATCTATCTTTCTAACTTATCTTTCTTTCTTTCTAACTAATCTTTCTTTCTTTCTACCTAATCTTTCTTTATTTCTTTCTTTCTTACTAATCTATCTTTCTTTCAAACTAATCTTTCTTTCTTTCAAACTAATCTTTCTTTCTTTCTAACTAATATTTCTTTCTTGCTAACTGATCTATCTTTCTTTCTTTCTAACTAATCTTTCTTTCTTTCTAACTAATCTATCTTTCTTCTTTCTAACTAATCTATCTTTCTTTCTAACTAATCTACCTTACTTTCTTTCTAACTAATCTATCTTTCTTTCTAACTAATCTATCTATCTTTCTTTCTTTCTAACTACTCTATCTTTCTTTCATTCTAACTTTTCTTTCTTTCTAACTAATCTATCTATCTTTCTAACTAATCTCTTTCTTTCTAACCAATCTTTCATTCTTTCTTTCTTACTTTCTTTTATTCTTTCTTTCTAACTAATCTATCTTTTTTCTTTCTAACTAATCTTTCTTTCTTTCTAACTAATCTATCTATCTTTCTTTCTTTCTAACTAATCTATCTATCTTTCTTTCATTCTAACTAATCTTTTCTTTCTTTCTAACTAATCTCTATCTTTCTTTCTAACTAATCTTTCTTTCTTTCTAACTAATCTTTCTTTCTTTCTAACTAATCTATCTTTCTTTCTTTCTAAATAATCTATCTTTCTTTCTAACTAATCTATCTATCTATCTTTCTTTCTAACTAATCTATCTATCTTTCTTTATTTCTAACTAATCTATCGTTCTTTATTCCTTTCTTTCTTTCTTACTAATCTATCTTTCTTTCTTTCTAACCAATCTATCATTCTTTCTTTCTTTCTAACTAATCTTTCTTTCTTTCTAACTAATCTATCTTTCTTTCTTTCTAACTAATCTATCTTTCTTTCTAACTAATCTATCTATCTTTCTTTCTAACTAATCTATCTTTCTTTCTTTCTAACTAATCTATCTATCTATCTATCTTTCTAACTAATCTATCTTTCTTTCTTTCTAACTAATCTATCTTTCTTTCTAACTAATCTATCTATCTTTCTTTCTAACTAATCTATCTTTCTTTCTTTCTAACTAATCTATCTATCTATCTATCTATCTTTCTAACTAATCTATCTTTCTTTCTAACTAATCTATCTTTCTTTCTTTCTAACTAACTAATCTTTCTTTCTTTCTAACTAATCTATCTTTCTTTCTATCTTTCTAACTAATCTATCTTTCTTTCTAACCAATCTTTCTTTCTTTCTTTCTTTCTTTCTAACTAATCTATCTTTTTTCTTTCTAACTAATCTATCTATCTTTCTTTCTAACTAATCTTTCTTTCTTTCTGACCAATCTATCTTTCTTTCTTTCTAACTAATCTTTCTTTCTTTCTTTCTAACTTATCTATCTATCTTTCTAACTAATCTATCTTTCTTTCTTTCTAACTAATCTATCTTACTTTCTAACTAATTTATCTTTCTTTCTTTCTAACT